>PVKV010022577.1:20352-35171 GCA_004027835.1 Alouatta palliata | reverse complement strand
GGACTTCAGTGCACAGAGTACATACAATACAAGTATGTGTGTGCCGGACTTCAGTGCACAGAGTACATACAATACAAGTATGTGTGTGCTGGACTTCAGTGCACAGAGTACATACAATACAAGTATGTGTGTGCTGGACTTCAGTGCACAGAGTACATACAATACAAGTATGTGTGTGCTGGACTTCAGTGCACAGAGTACATACAATACAAGGAAAAAGTGGAACAGTATGCGGGGGACAGCGTAGTCAGTAGCCGACAAACCACTCTCATCCCCTTACATCCCTGGGTAATTGGAACTAACATTTACTGAAACCGGAAGTATGTGCCAACGCTTTTTACCTAATAATCTCATTTAATTCTCACAACACTTGCAAGACACAAGTATTATAATTGCTGCACTATTTTACAAATGGAGAAACTGAAGCCTCGGATCATATTGCACCATGTTGCCTTTGCTTGGGTGGGTGGGAAAGTCCACTGGGGGGTTGGCAAGTGAGGCTGGGGGCAGGGAACACTCAATGAATATGGAGTATGTGCTTATTCATAAAGTTTCATCCATTTAAATATAAGTGACCCTGCCACAAATTCAGTATTTGTGTAGCATTTTCACGTACGTAGTCTCCTTTTTTCCCTGAGACTTGACACAGGGATTTCTGACTTCCTTTTCTTTGCTCTTTCTGCTATATCACAGCTCACTTCCAATACCACCCTCAAGTCCAAGAGTAGACACTGGTTCCAGGTCTACCATAGATCTAGTGATCTCTTAGTCGGGGACGTCTGTAATCAACCTTTCTGGAAGAGTTACCCCCCACTAGAGAAGTGTTCTCCTATTAGAGCAAACACATAATGTATGATTCTACCTGGGACACTTTTGATGCAGAATACAGTGCTGTTAATAAAGCTGGAGCAAGAGGCACAAACTCTGAGTGTCTCAGGCTGCAAGGTTGCATCTATGACCAACTTGATCTCAGAAAAGCCAAGGATAACTCTCGAAGACTAGCCCTCCCAGCCAAGATCCTGTGCACGCAAATCACTTATCCTCTCGGGGCCTGCCCTCTCCTCAGCAGAAGGGGGTTCATAACACTACACTGCCCCCTCGGCCACTGGGATGATCAAATAAGACCATCAAACCACCCACCCCAATCCTTTCAGGGGAAGAGTTGGTTTTACATGATGACATGATCCAAAGCATGGAAGATGGACGCCAAGCTAGCAACATTGGTTGAGTGAGTTACAAGAGGGAGGAAAAATAAGGTTTGTAAAAAATAAAAACAACAGGCCAGGCACAGTGGCTCACGCCTGTAATCTCAACACTTGGGAGGCCAAGGCTGGCCGATCACCTGAGGTTGGGTATTTGAGATCAGCCTGGACAACACGGTAAAACTCTGTCTTTATTAAAAATACAAAAATCAGTCAGGTGTGCTGGCGGGTGCCTGTAATCCCACCTACTCAGGAGACTGAGGCAAGAAAATTGCTAGAACCTGAGAAGCAGGGGTTGCAGTGAGCTGAGATTGTGCCACTGTGCTCCAGCCTGGCCTGGGCAACAGAGTGAGATTCTGTCTAAATAGATGTAAGGAAGGCAGGCAGGCAGGAAGGAAGGAAGGAGGGAGGGAGGGAGGGAAGGGTAACAAGGGATGGTAAGGAGTCCCAATTTTGTTTTAATTCAATGTACAATAGTATTTATATGCACTATCTCTGTACAAAAACATAGTTGTTAAAATGTGGCTGTTTAGGGCCAGGCATGGTGGCTCACGCCGATAATCCCAGCACTTTGGGAGGCTGAGGTGGGCGGATCACGAGGTCAGGAGATCGAGACCATCCTGGCCAACATGGTGAAACCCGTCTCTACTAAAAAAAATACAGAAAAAATTAGCTGGGCGTGGTGCCACATGCCGGTAGTCTCAGCTACTCAGGAGGCTGAGGCAGGAGAATTGCTTAAACCCAGGAGGCAGAGATTGCAGTGAGCCGAGATGGAGCCACTGCACTACGGCCTGGGTGACAGTGCGAGACTGTCTCAGAAAAAAAAAAAAAATGTGGTTATCTCTAAGTGTACTTTTTGCATGGTTTTATTTTTCTACTCTGAGTATGTATGTATAAAATACACACACAGAGCAGTTTTCATTGTGAAAAAAATTAGATCAAATAGGAAAATGGATGTGAAAATATGTTGCAAAGCAGAATGAAATACATAAATGTCTGACTGCTGTTTTCCATATTTTTTATGATTTCATATCAACTCAGTCTTCCATTCTTGCTGTTTATTCCAGCTTGCAGATATAGCAAACTCTAACAATAGACCCCCAGAAGAAATAGACATAACAGCTTTCTTTTACTTTCTCTGCCTGAAATGTCAGTCTCAAAAGGATCATTTTCTATATCAATGCACACTTCAAAGATAAGACGTTGTAAATGAACAGTTACTGTATTCCATTAACTCTAAGATGCATTTTTTTCACATCTTAACATTCTGAAATTAAGATGTCTTACAATCAGCTGGGTGCAGTGGCTCACGCCTGTAATCCCAGGACTTTGGGAGGCTGAGGTGGGCATATCAGTTGAAGTCAGGAGTTTAAGACCAGCCTGGCCAACAAGGTGAAACACTGTCTCTACCCAAAATACAAAATTAGCCAGGCGTGGTGGTACACGCCTGTAATCCCAGCTATTCAGGAGGCTGAGGCAGGAAAACTGCTTGAACCTGGGAGGCAGAGGTTGCAGTGAGCTGAGATTGCATCACTGCTCTCTAGCCTGCACAACATGAGTGGAACTCTGAAAAAAAAAAAAAAGGATGTCTTTCATCAATGATATGTCAGTGCAGTTTTGCGTGTGTGTTTTTTTTCAAAGCAGTAAATAAAATAATGATGCTCCTTTTATAACCAGTAGCATCTTAGGTGTGATGAATTATGGCACCTGACATTTACTAAGGGCCAGGTACTCTTCTAAGCACTGCAAATATCACATTTAATTTTGCAAATGAAAAAAACTATAAAAATTTTGATGATTCTGGAAGCACTGTACCAAATACTACTCTCATGTCAGGAACTGGGTAGTGGCTTTACTGGTGAGGGTGATGATCACCCAGTTTTAGAGACTGTGTTTTGGAAATTTTTGTAGTTGTCACCCCTTCTCCCATCCCCACCTCCAACCCACTAAAGGATAAGGACAAGGGTCCTGGATGACAAGCTGCTGAAGAGAAGCCGCCCATCACCAGACCACAGATCGCAAAGCAAGGTCTTAATGTAATTTCCTCTTTGCTTTGTAAAGACATGTTCAAGTTTGTATCTCTTTCAACCTACAGGTTTTTTCCATATTAACACCAAGTGAAGCAGGAAGGTGTCCCACCCTCCCCGTGACATGTCCGCCCTGAAATTACTATGATATCTGGCTTTCCCCATGACTTTTGTTTTTTTATTTTTGAGACAGAGTCTCACTGTGTTATCCAGGCTGGAGTACAACAGCATTATCTTGGCTCACTGCAACCTCTGGCTCCTGGGTTCAAGCAATTCTCCCGCCTCAGCCTCCCGAGTAGCTGGGACTACAGCTAATTTTTGTGCGCCACCACGCCCAGCTAATTTTTGCATTTTTAGTAGAGACAGGGTTTCACCATGTTGGCCAGGCTTGTCTCTAACCCTTGACCTCATGTGATCTGCCTGCCACAGCCTCTCAAAGTGCTAGGATTACAGCCGTGAGCCACCATGCTGGCTCCCCATGACTTTTCTGACATACACCATACCAGTCTTTCCTAAACTTCAGTCGTTTTCAACTATTTTAACAAGTTTCCTCTACCCATGTTTCACCAGTGCTATGCTTCAACTTTTTCTATAAACTGTTCTTAATAATTTCAATTAAACCTACACAATAATCGTCATAAAATCACCAGTTTGGTGTGCTAGTTTTATTTCTTCACTGTGTAAAAATAGCTATGAAGACCAATGTTGTAAGCTGGCCTCAGTGGCTCATGCCTGTAATCTCAGCACTTTGGGAAGCAAAGGTGGGATGATTGCTTAAGCCCAGGAGTTCAAGGCTGCAGTAAGCTATGATTGTACCACTGCACTCCAGCCTGGTGACAAAGCAAGACCATGTCTTAAAAAAAAAAAAAAAAAAAAAAAAGAAAAGAAAAGAAAGAAAGAAAAAGACACATATTGTGAAACACAGCAATGTGGGGTGGTACATACTGACGCTAAGGTCTACCTTGGTGCCATGTTCCACACCTGGGGACACACGGCCATTCCCTAGTGGTTGTGTACTTGCCAATTTCAAGTCTAGCCATAGGGTATTTAAATAACTTCGTTTCCATTTCCCAAACATATTTTACTCTGCTATGGAAAATCTCAAGTGGTAAGACCGTATTTCCCTTCTAGTTTGCAGGTGAGAGCCTAGGTCTTGTTTTCACAAGTAGAATCCACCCTGTGTTGGTGTTCTGAATTCCCCGCACTTTCCATCAGGGTTCCCAAGCCCCCTGCTCTATCTATACCTCTCACCTCAGAAAACCCTCCCAGTCACCTGTGGGACATGTCAGTAGTCCCCAGAGTCAGGGCTTGTCTTGAGGCTGAGGAGGAAATTCTCTTGGGCACCTGTTCTTTATTCTTTCTCTCTCAGGAAGTGCTTCCTGCAAGCATTACCAGAACTGTTCTGTCCTCTTGCCCTCGAAAACTCCAGGAACCCTGGAATGGTAGCTCCTCGATCTGGTCCTCACCAAAAGCCCCTGTGAAAGCTGGGTGTGGTGGCTCATGCCTGTAATCCCAGCACTCTGGGAGGCCAAGTGGGGAGGACTGCTTGAGCCCAAGAGTTAGAGACCAGCCTGGGCAACAGGGTGAGACCCCATCTCTACACAAAATCAAAACATTAGCTGGGTGTGGTGGCACATGCCCATGGTCCAGGCTACTCTCAAGAGCCTGAGGCAGGAGGATCACTTAAGCCTAGGAGGTTGAGGCTGCAGTGAGCCATGACTGCGTCACTGCCCGGTAGCCTGGGTGACTAGGTGAGACCCTGTCTTTAGAAGAAAAAAAAAAAAAAAAGAAAGAAAACCCCTTTGAAGCACTCACCCCTGTTATGTGAAATAGAATTTAACACCCCTAAACAATCTGGGTACACAGTGTCCTAGGCTCTCCCTAATTCCTCCCAGGCAGCCCAGGCTCTTTGAGATGCTCAGGGTGTCCATCCTCCAGGTCACACAGAGGGGTCTGGTTGCCCTCACAAAGGCTACATTTGCAAGCCTGGTTTGGAACCCCTCAAGGTAACTGTGCATGTGTTTGAAGTGCAAATCTTAGCGAGGCTTCCCTGACCTGTCCTTGTCCATCTCTAACTCCTGCTTTCTCCCAGCTTTGAAGTTCCTGCCACAGTGTATGTGTGAGGTGGCATCTTTCGTACCTACATTCCCACTGTCCCCCAGCTTAGGGTATTCTTCTAGGAACTCCTCCCTACCTCACACCCCCAACTCTACGCCTACTAAACTCTCACCCAGCACAGTTCAGGCATCATCTTCTTTAATAGCCTCCTCCCTGGCTGCACTGAGTAAACAGCATTACCTGAGTGCCTGGCTCCCTGATTAAACTGACCCCTGGGACCAAGTCTTAATCACCATTCTGCCCCAAGACCTAGTAAAGTGCCATGATGCATGGCATGGGCAACTCCCAAGTATTTGTTGAATGAATGAAATACATTATTATTATTCTCACATAACAGCTAATTCTTATTACATACCAAGCACTGTTCTGAACATTTTACACATGATAACTTATCTAATCCTTACAAATTCACGAGGCAGGAAACTGAATGAAGCACAGAGAGGTTAAGTAACTTGGCTCAGCTCCCACAGCTGGGCCTCAAACCCAGGCAGTCGACTCCAAATCTCTGCCCTGAAACATTATACCTACGGCCTCTCACAATAAAGTAACACCAGTTGAAACAGCAATAATTCTAAAGTTCATAGTAGCTGCTTTATTGCATGTTTACTGGATGTCATGTATCAACTTCTTTCACCTGGGTAATAATGCCACCAAGTACTTGTATCATCCATTTTATAGAGAATAAAAAGGAGTACCATGTAGTAAACAGAATACCTGTTACAAAGCCCTGCAGCTAGGACCCCACTCAGCAGTCTGGCTCTGCACAGCCTTGCATAAGACAGAGAAAGTTCCGTGCCCTAGAGTCAGCCTTGGGATGATGTCTGCCCCCTGCCATGTCCCCAGCAGGGCAGTGCCTGGGACATGGGAGTGCCCAATCAGTACTAACTGGGTGAAAAAATTCCAGGCTATGTTTGCTCATCTCAGGACATCTTTGCTGTAAGTACACGGCGGCACTGTGGCAGCAGCTATCACGGGGCAAACTGGGAGTCCTGGGCCCAGAGTCTGCTCCAAGGAGGAAATAAGCTTCCAAAGCATTCCTATTTGCCCCCAAACCCAGGAGGTCAAAGGGAAAAGATACTGCCCCTAAAAACAGTTCTCCTTAACTATGTAGTCCAGTTAAGAGTAACAGACATTTGGGGCTGGATGATTACTTTTTTTTTTTTTTTTGAGATGGAGTCTTGCTCTGTCATCAGGCTGGAGTGTAGTGGCGTGATCTCAGCTCACTGCAACCTCCACCTTCCGAGTTCAAGCAATTCTCCTACCTCAGGCTCTCAAGTAGCTGGGACTACAGGCGTGTACCACCATGCCCAGCTAATTTTTGTAGTTTTAGTAGAGACAGGGTTTCACCATGTCGGCCAGGACGGTCTCGATATCCTGACCTCGTGTTCTACCCTCCTTGGCCTCCCAAAGTGCTGGGATTAACAGGCATGAGCCACTGAGCCTGGCCTTTTTTTTTTTTTTTTTTTTTTGAGACAGGGTCTCACTCTGTCACCTAGGCTGGAGTGCAGTGGTGCAAACATGGCTCACTACAGCCTCAATCTGCAGGCCTCAAGTAATCCTCCCTCCTGTTTCCTTAGTAGTTAGGACTACAGGTGTGCACCACTATACCTGCTGTGTTTCTCTACCAAAAAAAAGGTTTTTCATTTTGATAGAGACAGGGTCCCACTATGTTGCCCAGGCTGGTCTCAAACTCTTGGGCTTGAGCAATCCTCCTGCCTCAGCCTCCCAAAGTGCTGGGATTATAGGTGTGAGCCACCGCACCCAGCCTGGGTGGTTAACTTTTTGAAAAGTGAGTAACAGGCTAACCATCACCACATCGTTAGTGAGATAAGGACATTTCAAGCTACAGAATAATATGAATCAAAAGGCTGAGATTCCTTAATACGACAAATGCTCATTTCACTTCTGCTGTGTTTATATTTTAATCAGACAAATGGCCAAAGAGTCACACTGATGTTAGACCCTGTCTTTTCAGCTGTGGCTCTGCTAACATGCCATATACATTAAGCATTTAACAGTCCCTTAAGAGAGCTCCCCCATTATCACTCTTGTTTTTAAGTGCAAAGCTCTTAGACATTCAAGAATGCAACTTTTCTTCCTAATCTAGTGATTGATTAAAATCAACAGACTTGGGTACAAGCGCTACCTCTCACATGCCTCTGTGCCTTGGGCAAAGTCAGTTGTGCAGAATTTTATTCTTTACAGTTAAAGCAATCTTATGGTGGTTCATGTCCTTAATCCCAGTGGAGGCTGAGGCAGAAAGGTCACTTAAGGCCAGGAGTTTGATACAAACCTGGGCAACATAGCAAGACAATATCTTTTTTTTCTTTCTTTCTTTTTTTGAGACGGAGTTTCGCTCTTGTTACCCAGGCTGGAGTGCAATGGTGCGATCTCGGCTCACCGCAACCTCTGCGGTGAGAACCTCTTGGGTTCAAGCAATTCTCCTGCCTCAGCCTCCCGAGTAGCTGGGACTACAGGTACTTGCCACCATGCCCAGCTAATTTTTGTATTTTTAGTAGAGACGGGGTTTCACCATGTTGACCAGGATGGTCTCGATCTCTTGACCTCATGATCCACCCGCCTCGGCCTCCCAAAGTGCTGGGATTACAGGCGTGAGCCACCGCACCCGGCCCCCTTTTTTTTTTTTTTTTTTTTAAAAAGACAGACTCTTTGTTGCCTAGGCTGGAGTGTGATGACACAGCCTTGGCTCACTGCGACCTCCGCCCCCCAGTTAAAGCGATTCTTCTTCCTTAGCCTCCTGAGTAGCTGGGATTACAGGAGGCACCCATCACCACGCCCAGCTCATTTTTTTGTATTTTTAGTAGAGAACTCCCGAAAGGCCCGGAAGAAGGGGAGGGGAGAAAGAAAATTTAATTAGCTGAAATAAATTTTTTAAAAAGTGAAAAAAAAACTTTAAGAAAAAGAAAAAATTAAGTCAATCTATTAAATGCATACCAAATTAGTATTCACATGTTCATGGATAAGATTTTTATTAAGAATACAGGTCAGTGCAAAAGTAATTGTGGTTTTTGCCATTAGTGGCACCGACCTAATAGATTCATAAGTCAACAATCCTACCAGACTATTTGTCCTAATTTTTGATTTCAGAATGACAGTGTCTGAAGTAGTAGCTGCTCAGTACGTTTTCTAATTGAATTATGAAGCCAAGGTAACAAGGCAGGGAGACCAGCTAGAAATACCAGCGGCCATGGCTCATGTTCATGTTATTGGTTGAAATATAAATAAAGACAGAGAGGTAGCTGAACCATTTCTTGTGACATAACATGAACTATCGCTCAGTACCATTAAATGTTATTCTGAGAAAAAGAAAAAAATGCAGAGTTATCAGCAGGCTGCGGCAGAGTTGACATCAACCAGACAAAAAGTGAGGATTTCCCATCCTTCAAAGAGTCTCTCCTATACTGACTGCAAAATATGCATTATTTATAAGTCATGCAAAATGGTAGAGGTGTGCTGACGTGTTAACCAGCTACTCACGTGTTATGGTTTTCTCAGATTATTTTTCTGAAAAATGTTTGGGGATATATGAATAAGAACTCAATTTTTAAAAGTGTTATAAGACTGATGAAATCATTTTCTCATCTCTGTCTTTTAAAAGCCAATGTGGAAACTCCCTAAGGGTCTAAGGACTTGGATTTTAAGTAGTGGTGACACAGGTAAGGTGTTGGTGTACCATCTCTCACTTAGGGGTACTGTGTCGGGATGTGCTAAGTGGAGGAAGGGTCTGGATGTGGTCGGGATGTCTTGATGTGGGCACAGCCTTTGTTGTGGGTTTGCTATAGGATACCGAGTCCAGGAAGAAGCCAAGCTCAGGGGCAAGGATTGTTCCCTGAACACAACCACCACTGGCCAACGCTGAACCAGACACAGAAGTGAGAAATGCCTGTTTCTGGCATGGTCACTTTTGGACCCTTGGCTACCCTGATATGGCCTGATTTGTGGCACACTGGCACCATGTCCCTCTTGGGGCAAAATGAAAATGTAGCCATAAGGGCAGTGGTCTAGAGGCCTTTAGGGTAAAAATGAGACATGTTTACAAACAGAAATCTCATACCAGAACTGGCTGATGCGTGGCAAAGGGGAAAGTCCTGTTGGCACACATCTCAGGGAGAAGCTACAAGAGCAGCCACTAATCCACATGGCAAATCAGTGTCACCAAGTGTCCTGCAGGCTCAGGGCAGCTCAATGTGTGAACATAAACACCAGGTTCAACTTTTCACTCCCTCCCATCACCTGACAGAGGACGCAGGGCTATCCTGCCATTTCTTCTGACCCATACCTTGGACTTTAGGAGTGGGATAAAAACAGGGTTGGGCTTGAGAAATTTAGAAGGGGAGGAGGAAATCAAGAACCAACTTGATAATTCAACTAAAAGCCCTAGGAGGGCTGGGCACAGTGGCTCACATCTGTAATCCCAGCACTTTGGGAGGCCAAAGTGGGCGATTACCTGAGGTCGGGAGTTCGAGACCAGCCTGACCGACATGGAGAAACCCTGTCTCTACTAAAAATACAAAATTAGCCAAGCATGGTGGCACATGCCTGTAATTCCGCTACTTGGGAGGGAGGCTGAGGCAGGAGAATCCCTTGAACCCGGGAAGCAGAGGTTGTGGTAAGCCAAGATCATGCCATCGCACTCCAGCCTGGGCAACAAGAGCAAAGCTCCATCTCAAAAAAAGAAAAACCTAGGGTAGATACGAAGGGAGGTGCTGTCTTCTAATGGCGCTACTATGGGCTTGTCTCTCAGAAGCCACACCCAAATTGCAAGCCCAGTTTGCAGAAGGCAAGCACTGCGACACGCAGAGCCGGGAGCCCTATCTTCTATTTGTGTGTCCTTCCCTACGGACTTTCCAAGCGCTACCGGCAGTTGCTGTCATCTCCCCAGGCCCAGGTTCAATCAGCAAGCTCTGGAATGAATTTGCAATGAAAATCAATTTGGAAGATGAGCACAGCTTCACTGATCTTACCAGGACCTTCACTGTTGTGTGCTTCTAGGGTGGCCACAAACAAGTAGACTCTGCCTTCCTTTGATCAGCTTAGATCTCTATTAAAGCTTCAACAGCAAGCCAATACAGCAGGTCCTCGAATGATGTCATTTTGTGATAATGTTAATGAGGAAGAAAAATGGATTCCTGGTCCAGCCAGGGAGGAGTCTGCATGTTCTCTCTGTGTCTGAGAGGGTTTCCTTCCACACCCCAAAGACATGTGCATTGAGTGAATTGGGGTGCTGACATGGCCCCAGTCCGAGTGTGGGAGAATGTGTTAGCTAGCATCCTAAGATAGGATGGCGTCCCATCCAGGCCTGGCTCCTGCCGTGCTCTCTGAGCTGCTGGAATAGACTCTAGCCACCTGCAACCTGAACTAAAAGGAGTGGATCAGAAAATGAATGACTTAACGATTATAAGTTATTGCCAAATAAAAACTTGTGGCTGGTCTGATGGTAGTGGGTTGCAGAACTTATTAACATTAGTGTCACTAAAGTTGGTATACAAAGCCCCACTGCTAAATTTGACTGACTTAAAAAAAACTTGTCAAGTAGATGACAGTCATACAAATACATGGCAATCAATGATGCGGAGTGAAGGCGCTCAGCGAGCCTGCCATGTTGCTGATGGGTTTTGAACAACCTGGTGAGTGGAGGCACTCTTTACAGTTGTCACTTTGCAAACAGTTGTTCCTTGACTTAACCCCACTACTGCTACCACTGTCACTCATCGAGTCACCAAACATTAGACAAATAATTCTATTACTTTTTAAAATCAATCTTTCTTTTTTTTTCTGAGACAGGGTTTCACTCTGTCACCCAGGCTGGAGTTCAGTTGGTGCAATCACAGCTCACCAAAGCCTGGACCTCCTGAGCTCAAGTGATCCTTCTGCCTTGGCCTCCTGAGTAGCTGGGACCACAGGTATGTGCCACCATGTTGGGCTAATTTTTCATTTTGTGTAGGGACGGGATCTCACTATGTTGCTCAGGCTGGTGTCAAACTCCTGGGTTCAAGCAATCCTCCTGCCTTGGCTTCCCAAAGTGTTGGGATTACAGGTAAGTGTGAGCTGCCAAACCCAGCCCCATGCAGTGCTTTTGAGGGCATTACATGAGATAATGCATACAGGGTTCATATTACCCTAGCTCACAGTACCAGCTAAGTAAAGTTTTGCACTAGTTGTTAATAAGTGAACTTAGATACTAGTAGCCAGCAACACAGCTCTGACTTGATGTATGATGTTTCAAGAAAGAGACTGAGTACTGCCATCTCATCTGGCTAACAGTGTGCTAGATCTGGGGCAGGACAGTAAATAGAAAACAGAAGTCAACATCACCAACTCCAACAGTGTTGTGCTCACAAGAAGATAATAGCAGAGACAGGATTCAACTAAAACATACAGAACTGTTAAAATTACATAATGCCCAAGTGATGTGTAACTGGACACAATAAATGTGAGACATTGAATATGGGATTCTCTGAGAACAGGAATCCGCCAAAGAAAAGTGGAACACAGAGTAGCTGCAGAGAAGACATGTAGGGAGTTCAGCAGGCTAACCAAAATGGAAGCCAGTGACAACAGACCCTTTGAGCAACAGACTGATGCCTTGTAGGAAAAACATTAAGGTGCTTAAACAAATAACAAAGGGGGAGGGGTAAGAAAGGAACAAAATATTTCTATACTCACATTCGGAATCCTAAAATACTATAGCTGGAAGGGGACTGACCTATTGATTAAGCAGTCCAAAACTCTTCCTTTACAGATGAGGGACCTGAGGGCCAGACAGGTGAAAGGACGTATCCATGCGGCCATCTGGAACTGCAACCAGGACTACACCTCGGGGCTTATGACTCCCAGCCCAGCACTGTGCAGCTCTCTCCTTCCTGAGCAAACCTGCACCAAAAGTTTTTTGTTTCTCTGAAGAAAAATAAGGCACTATTTTGGATGCTTACCATAAAATAATCAGCTGAGTGCAGGCATTTAAATAATTTGAATCTCTCAAATAATACATAATACTCTTTGTGAGCCTTGACCCTCTGGCAATCAAACTGCACGAGGAGACTGGGGTCTACCCAAATATAAAATATGGGAGCAGCTTAATTTCATCTCAGTTTTTAATATAAAGATAAATGCAAATTAGGCTTTAGTATTTTCTTTCCAGTGAGTTACCTTGCACACAAAAGTGCACAGACCTCACTTTGGAGATTTCTTTCCTAGAACCCCTTGTCTTCCGCCCAAGACACAGGCCTCTGTTTACGGGGACAAAGTAAGAGTTAAGGCATTGGCTTGAAATCTAGAAACAAGACAGATGGAAAGGAGAAAGGCAATGTCCAGAAGTTGACAGGCAATACCAGAAGAAATTAGAAAGCTGTCATCTAGCTAGAGACCTCTGGCTGTAGCACTTCAAGGTGTTCCTTCCAGCAGTAACTCTCTCCTGCCAGAATCACTAAAATTGAAAGTAAAACACAAGCTAACCATGTCTAATGTGATCATGGGCATGGCTGGGTCACAGCAGCTTAAAACTCACAACTCCCTAGAAAATTCAAGGAAATGTTTGGATTTCCTTCTCCAAGAACACTCACTTCTTGTATTCTGTGAAATATAATGGCAACCCACATCAAGCCGTGTGCTGTATAATGTTTGTCGAACAGGGAACGGACATCCCTTTTCTTGACCACCTACTGTGTGCCCAGTGCTATGTTAGGTGCTTTGCAGACATTGTTTCATTTGGTTTCAAAAGAATTCCAGAAACAGGGAGGTACTGTGATCCCCATTTAACAGATGGAAAAATTGGTGAGAGTGTGTACGTGTCATGGAATCTAGATTTCTACTGGTTTGGTGGCTTTAGAAACTTGACAGCTTCCATTAAGGCTATGGTAGAAGACAGAAGAAATGGATTCCCCACTCGGTGAAAATACCTCAAGGGAGACGTCCTCTGAGTGCCACGTTTCATATGCAGCCCTCGAAGCTGACTTTAGGTCCCACGATGGTAAAGTAGATGAAGCGTTACTTTCACTATGGAACACAGCCCTCTTTCTAAACAGAGGGACATTTTTGGTACTTTGAATGCTTGACTCTTAGAAAGAGAATGGGCACAGGTGATGCCTCAGTGAAGCTGAGATCAGAACTTTGGAGCAACCCTGAGACATCTTTGAGCCTCTGTCTTGTCTCTTTGAAAGCATGCCTCATAGCCAGCTTCAAAGTCACACTCCCTACACCTGGTATTCAGTAAGAGCAGGCGTCTTCAAAAATTTTGCAGGCGGAATAGATAGTGACTATCTTTTGTGACAAACGTGCCTCTTAGCACAATCAGGCAGCTTGAATATGTTAAAAAACAACCTCACAGAAATCCTCACTCAGAAAAAGTAGGCAAGAGAGACATCAATTGCCCGAACAGTTCCAGCTAGGGATCCACTGGAGAAATGTTTTACATAGTTTTCAAAGTCATACAGCATGCCACTCTCAACCCTGCAAAGTCAGAGCTGCTAGTAAATGCCAGGCTCCCTTGCTGTACAGACAGGAATGAGAGTCAAAGGCGCTGGGATAAACACACAAATTATCTCAAAGCAGTAATAGTAAAAATCATTTTATGCAAGGAACAGAGACCAACTGATACCTGCTCTCTGCAATAGGTAGAAAAGAGTGTGCTCACACAGTTACGTATAAAACAGTGTACTCTATCTGGGGCAGGACAGTGAATAGAAAATAGAAGTCAACATCACCACCTCAAACAGAGCGTTGTGCTCACAAACTGCCAGGGAGACCACAAGTATACTTACAAAAACATTTGCATGGTTTCTGGTTGCAAAAATGCTGAAAGGATGTATACTATACTCTGCTCCCAAGTGCACAAAAATCTCTTTCTACCTGAGCCCAGAGACACAAAATATGAAAAAAAGCAGCACCAGCAGCCCTGATATTCTTTGCTGGTCTGTGACCCCTTCCTTTCCTTAGAATTGGGCCAAAAACACAGTATTACCTACTAATCAAATAACCAACACCCAAAGATACCTGGTTGTGACTACATGTCAATTCGAGTCCATTGGAGTTAAAAGGAAAAGGTTTCACCAATTGTTTGTCGGAGGTTGGTTTGTTTAAGACACAAAAGTAGCTGCTACCTTTGCACTTAACAGGAAAAAAAAAGCAAATTTCAATTATTTATTTATTTATGTTTTAAATTCAATGCAGCAAGAAGAGAACAAACATGGCCGGGCACAGTGACTCACGCCTGTAGTCCCAGCACTTTTGGGAGGCAGGCAGATCACCTGAGATCAAGAGTTCAAGACCAGCCTGGCCAACATGGTGAAAACCTGTCTCTACTAAAAATACAAAAAAAAAAAAAAAAAAAAAAAAAAAAAAAAAAAAAAAAAAAAAAAAAAAAAAAAAAAAAAAAAAAAAAAAAAAAAAAAAAAAAAAAAAAAAAAAAAAAAAAAAAAAAAAAAAAAAAAAAAAAAAAAAAAAAAAAAAAAAA
>PVKV010022577.1:0-20252 GCA_004027835.1 Alouatta palliata | reverse complement strand
GATAAAAAGCAAATGATTTAAATTAAACATGAGGGAAACATTAAAGAAGGGAAGGAAACAAAACAACCCTAGAGATCTAAATATACAACAAAGAAAGTTGTTTGATCACAGGGCAAGCAGTATGAATAAATCAAACACCATACATGCTCTAAAGGAAACAAAGAAAGAAAAAAAAGTCTCCTTCCAACTTCCATTCTAAGGAAACCACAGCTTGTTTGCTTGGTGTAACTGCAGTTCACATGCTAAATAGCTAAATTCAGCTTTTAAAAACCTACCCAACACTCTCTAGATTTAAAGATGTAAGTCAACCATTCATTTCCTATTGTTAAGTAAATTTTGTTTGGTGAGTGAATTTGTTTTGAGTGGCTGTGGATAAAGGCAAGGGGTGGTTTTATTTTACTGGTCATTTAAAGATTTCATTTTCTAAAGAAAAATATCCATGATAGTTTTACAGGATTTCAAGGCACAA
Organism: Alouatta palliata; assembly: GCA_004027835.1. Taxonomy (NCBI): domain Eukaryota; kingdom Metazoa; phylum Chordata; class Mammalia; order Primates; family Atelidae; genus Alouatta; species Alouatta palliata. The sequence continues at coordinate 19,783 of PVKV010022577.1, read as the reverse complement.
TCCCAGATATTTGGGACATCAGTTGTGAAGAGTGGTTTGAATATTTTTAAACATACCCAATGGGTGTTTCCCTTGTCTCCAAATGAAGTCTGAATCCATCTTTGTTTAAATGTGTTTCTGCAGCATCTTCTGACTGAGTTTGTAGATCGCTACAGAATGATGATGACTATTTACAACTCCCGTGAAATGTACTTCGATGGTGGGCATATGAGTTCTGAAATTTAAAGTGCGTTACCAGAGAAACGAAAACTCATGTTGACCACAAGGACGGACAACAATGTGAAAGGCTACAGACGGCAATGGGAGGCCGAAAACAATGTGCGGTTCCTTTCTATTCTGGTTTGCCCCATTGTGTTTTGAATACACTGAATCACTGCCCGGCTTCAGGGCCATCCTCTGAAAGGCCCCATTGTAAGGGCTATGCTTTCCAGAGCAGAGTGAAGGTTGCTGTAGTAACCTTCACTATGAATTTCCTGACCAGTGTGATGAAAATCTCAACTAAATTGCGACAGTACTGTAGCTACAAACAAGACCGCAAAATGAGCATGGGTCCACCCATTTAGAGGGTCTTTTCTTATCTGAACATAGCCCACTATCTACTACTTCAGACATCCACATAGGGAAGGAAGGGACTGAATTTCTATAAGCCAGAGCTTGAGAGTTGAACACGTGGAAAGTGTTGGGGGGATCCATCCCATAGGATTGGAGGTGGCAGGCAAATGGGAGTTTGTAGACAAAGGGGAGGCCTCGGCTCATAAACGGTTTACACTGTCCTGGTTGCTGGGCTGGGAAAGCCACTTTTCTGGAGTTGAGCAGGGAGGCATGGGGTACCAATGGTCCAAACACACAGATGAGGAATAAGTCTGCACTGTGATGGGAGAAAACAATTGAGAATTTAGCAAGGCACCCTTTTTATTCTGCTAGGAAAAGAAGGGCAGTGGACAGTCACCCCAATCTACCAGATGAAATGAAACCCCCTCCCAGTGAAGTTTACTGATGGTTCACTATCTGCCAAGCAACATTCTAAGCGCTTTGCAAGTATTAACTCATTTAACTGTCCCAACAGTCCGCAAGGTTGGCATTATCATTCACTTGAGGTCAGGAGTTTGAGATGAGGCTGGACAACATGGTGAAACCCCATCTTCACTAAAAATACAAAAATTAGCCAGGCATGGTAGCTGGCACCTATAATCCCAGCTACTCGGGAAAGGGAGGCAAGAGAATCGCTTGAACCTGGGAGGGACAGGTTGCAGTGAGCCAAGATCACACCACTGCACTCTAGCCTGGGCAACAGAGTGAGACTCGTTATAAAAATAGAAAAAAAAAATTGTGAAATTAAAAAATATATATAAAGCTAAAGAAATTCAGCTAAATCTAAAATATTAAGCCCCTAACATACACATGGCATCACAGTGAATTTAGAAAAAGTAAATGAAGCCCTCCAAAAATCTTTCATCTGATTTAGCAAAAACAAAACACAAAACAAAAAACTGACACATGGCCAGGAACGGTGGCTCACGCCTATAATCCCAGCACTTTGGGAGGCTGAGGTGGGTGGATCATTTCAGCCTAGGAGTTAGAGACCAGTCTCGGAAACATGGTGAAACCCTGTCTCTACTAAAAATAGAAATATTATCCAGGCATGGTGGCAAATGCCTGTGGTCCCTGCTACTTCGGTGTCTAAGGTGGAGAACTGCTTGAGCCTGGGAAGTTAAAGCTGCAGTGAGCTGTGATTGCACCACTGCATTCCAGCCTGGGCAACAGAGCAAGATCCTGTCTCAGACAAAATAAAGTAACAACAGAGAAACCCTGACACATATACAGAATTGATACTCAGTTTCCACTGGAAAGAGTGTCTATTCTGGTTTGTCCCATTGGCTGGCATCTACCCCGGTTGGTCAGTGTGCATGCTGTTAAATACTGAAACATTTTATATCACCCCTGCTTATGTTAAACAACTAGACAAACTTTTGGTGACAGAGTCTGAAACTGTTTGGTGCGAATTCTACCTAATGATCACGCCCCGATGAGGTCTTACAGATTTTCCTGGGCCAGCTGCTTCAAAGGCAGATACCCCTCATTCTCTGAGCTCCAAACTCAGGAACAAAATAGATCTGTGTAAAATGTTTGATAAATCACCTCTTATCTGGAATCTCATTAATTCCTATCCCAAATAGATTTGGACAAAGCAGCATTCCTTATTTCCAAACGTCCTACCCAAACACCACTGAACTCGGAAATAAACAACTCTGGATAGCGAGGGATAGCTGTGCTTGGTCATGTTATGCCATATACCACACAGTGTCCTGGAAATGCCGGTCTCTTTGCCGTCTCACTCCCAATTTTCACTGGCAGCCACAGGAAGGTCAAGGGAGAACACAGGCCTTCTTGGATTCCTTGCCTCTGTCGTTCTCAGCCCCCACAGGATGGTGGCTTTGACCCTTCCTAACAGACAGGGTTTCTTTCCCCCCGCTACTGGGGAAGTTCCTCCCCACCAGTCAGTGAGGTTCAAATTCCTTCGCCTAGCTCATAGCCCACTCGCCTTGCCAGTGTTATTTCTCACAATGCTCCATGCTCCTGCCACCAGTCCACTGGGGGCTCTTTGCATGGAACATCGACCTCTGTGTCTTGGTCCATGACGTTCTAACCACCTGGACTAAATGTCTTGCATGATCAATCTACCATCCTTTAAGACCCAATGCAAATGACATCTCTTTAACGCCTGCAAGTTCCCAGATTATTGGTGATCTGTCCTCTGACCCCCACTGATGGCCTATTTAAATCTCCTCTCCCTTTCTTTCTCAACTGTAAGTGACTTGAAAATGGGGCATTCCTCATCTCTGAACTCTCCTTGTCCTAATCAAGAGCCACACACATAAATGCCTGTTTAATAAAGTAATGAATGAAACAAAATCACTAAAAGTTGAGTCATCCTAGAAGGCTTCAGGGAGATCAGATTTGAGTTAGGACTGAAAAAAGTTTCAGCATTGAATTGGGAGAAAGGAGGGGGAAAAGGGCATTCCTGAGAGGGAAACAAGGAGAGCAAAAGCATGGACGAGGATAGCAGTATCGCTTGTGTTCGCCCTGAGCTTTTCACCATGTGCGAAGCCCCTAACGAGACCAACTGGACTAGAAAGGGGGATTTGTGATGAGGAAATGGTAGCCTCGGTTAAGTAGGAAACCTAGAGCTGACGGAAGGAGGCCCGGGAAGGCGAGGCTGAGTACTTGGCACTGGAGACAGGAAACAGGCAGCCAAGATGGAATCTCCATCAGAGGGTGCAGCCCAGGTCATGCAGAAAAACTGTCTTCCTTCCAGAGGGAAAGGGCCCAACTGCTGTAGTCAGATCCCCATCCAGCGAGAGAAAATAACACCACCTCACATTTGCTTCCAGTGTTGCACTCCTTAGCCATTAATCATCCCAGGAAGTCCTAAAACAACTCTGCGAGGAGGGCAGACAGCAGGTATAATTATCTGTGTTGCAGTGTGGAAAGGCTGGCAAAATTCCCCTTCTCCTTCAGCGGACCCCAAAGGAGCAGCCGAGACGGGGAGGGACTGATGGGCAAATTTCCGGTTGGGCTCATCTGCTTTGGAGAACTTACCTCTGTGTATCCGTCTAGCATGATAATGGTTATGTCACTTATTGCGCGGCTATTATTAAGCTTCACTGAGGCCCTCTGTGTACTCAATCTCGCCTACTTAGACCTAAAGAGCGGGCAGGAGGAGGGAACCAGAACCAGCAGTGGAGCTAGACTGCTTTTAACCTAGAGACAGGGAAAAAACAAACAGCTCTTTCAAAATACAATTTCTAAGCATACTAAAAGGTAGCAATTCCAGCCTAAAAGCCTCTCAGCTTGGCAATGCACCACCCTAAAGAAAGGGCAAAATTATCAAGGCAGAGAAAAGCAAGAGACATCACGCTGTGGATAAAGTTCCTGCTCCATGCCAACTTCTAAGTAAGACAAGGAATTACAGTAATCCAGCCCACAGCAATTTCCCATTTTAACTGATGCTTCCTGTTTTCTATGCTGGGCATCATAAGGATATACAGAACTAAACTCAGGGTTCACAGGCCGTCCCTTCACTGGGGTACATACTTTTCTGTTCACTCATCAAATTGTGTGCAACATTACAAACCAAAACAGATCTGCTTTCCTACTGACCTCAATTTGCGGCTACCATTACTGTTGCTCAGAAAATTCTTGGCTCTGCAGGGCAGAGCTGGACTCTTACAAACACAGGCCAGCATTAAGGCCTGGGGAGAACAGCTCATTTGCCCAGCAGTTCCCTGGGCCTAATTGCCCCTGTAACACAGCCGGGACATGCTGGCAGGTGTCTCTCTGCAGGCACCGTCCACATCAACTGGGTGACTTCATTTTGGAGCAAGGGTGAGGGGCAGAGGAGACGAAGACACCTCTTCCCAGTCTTTTCAGTGATTGCTGATCCTTCCTAGAGTAAAGGAGACATCTGGGTTGTTTGTTTTGTGTTTGAGTGTAGGATAATGAAGGTAGGGTTGTTTAAACCATCTATTTTGAAAAAAATTTCAACATAAGTTACAAAACTATACAAAGAACTCATATACTCTTTACCTGAAGTTTAGTTTCCCAGTAACTTTATCAGTCTGTAACATTTTGTCAGGCTTGCTTCCTGTATCTCCTCTCTCTTTCTCTAAGATACACACACACATAAACACACACACACAGAGGTTTTTTTCCCCTAAAACACTTAAAAATAAGTTGTATACATTATACCCTTTTACTCCTGAGTATTTCAGTGAGGACATTTTCTTATATTAACCACAGCAGAAATAACAATCTCGGGAAATTTAACATTGATAGATTACTTTTAATCTAAGTCAATATTCTAATTTTATTATTCCAATAATGTCCTTTATGACTTGATTTTTCCCCTGGTGCAGGATCATGTACCACATTTAGTTGTCAGACATTTTTTTTTTTTTCTGAGACAGAGTCCTGTTCTGTCACCCAAGCTGGAGTACAGTGGCACGATCTCAGCACACTGCCACCTCCACCTCCTGGTTCAAGTGATTCTCCTGCCTCAGCCTCCTGAGTAGCTGGGACTACAGGCACGTGCCACCACACCCGGCTAATTTTTATGTTTTTTTTAGTAGAGACAGGGTTTTGCCACGTTGGCCAGGCCAGTCTCAAACTCCTGACCTCAAGTGATGTGCCCGCCTCAGCCTCCCAAAGTGCTGGGATTACAGGTGTGAGCCATTGTGCCTGGCATTTAAAATTTTTATCATTTTTTTGAGACAGGGTCTTGCTCTTGTTGCCCAGGCTGGAGTACAGTGGTGTGATCTGGGCTCACTGCAGCTTTGACCTCCTGGGCTCAAGTGATCCTCCTGCCTCAGCCCCCAAGTAGCTGGGACTAAGATGTGCACTACCATGCCCAATTTTTTTGAATTTTAGTGGAGATGAGGTCTCACTGTGTTGCCCAGGTTGGTCTTGAATGCCTAAGGTCAAGCGACTCTCCTGCCACGGCCTTTAAAAGTGCTGGGATTGTCAGCATGAGTTTTTCTTTGTCTTTTATGATAGTGACATTTTAAACAGTTCAGGCAAGTTATTTTAAAGAATTTCCCTCCATTTGAGTTTGTCTGATATTTGTCACAATTAGATTCATCTTTTTTTTTTTTTTTTTTAAAAGATGGGGTTTCACCATGATGGCCAGGCTGGTCTTGAACTCCTGACCTCAGGTGATCCACCCACCTCGTCCTCCCAAAGTGCTAGGATTACAGGCGTGAGCTACCACGCCCGACCTAGATTCATCTTTTACATTTTTGGCTAGAATTCTAGGCAAATAGTTTTATGTCCTTCTCAGGGTATGATGACCAGAGGTATATGATATTTGCAGGTGACATTCATTCTTATCATTTGGTTAAATATTGTCCAGTTTCTGCACTGTGTAATTTTTCCTATTATCAATGCAAAGTGATTTGTGGGGAGATACTTTGAGATTATGTAAATACCCTATTCCTCATCAAACTTTAAGAACTGACTGCAAAAATTTACATTTACAAATATAGTTATTTGATATTCCAGGGGAATGTATTAAATTCCGAAACTGAGTTTTTCAGACAGACAAGGGCTAAGGAGGATGTGTGTGGGCTTCTTAGATACATGGTAGCTGACTTCCTCACAGCCTGCTGAGTTCCAGAAAGGCTGAGGTTGCCAGATAGCTGCGTCCTGATCAGTGATGCAGCGTTCTACCTCCACAAGGTGTGAAATTACGCATTCCTAGAAGCTGAACTGAAAGCCGGAACTATGAGTCAAGGTGATTCTTAATGGCCTAGACAGCACTATGGAAAGGAGCACACAAGGAAATCAGGTCTGTCCACATGCAAAGCTGCTGTGTGTGGGATGTTCATGTCTGGTTTCCTCCCTCAGGGTTCCCGTGAATCTCACCCCTGCTCCAATCCTGTTCCCCCCCTCTTCCTTGGCTATGGTGACAAATAAGGACCTATTTGAAGGGTAGAAATGGAAGGCGTTCTTTTAGACCAGATTGCTTACAGCCAGGAGAGGACTGGGGGTAGAGGACAACATGAGTGCGATGGAGTCCAACTATTCAGTCCGAAGAGGCTGCCAACACCTGTCCTTGAGCCACAAAGACGGAAGTTTTCTCTACGCCCAACCTTTGATTTCAGCCATTCTTGTTCCCACAAGGAATCTGCTGCCACCTGGGAGAGCCATTAAGCATTTTCTTTTTGCTAAAAACTACTGTGTGGAAATATTACCTCAGACGACTTTGTGATAGAAGAACCACCACTTCCACAACTAGAGACACTGGGACAGACCCTGAGATACACAGCCTGGATTCTACAGCAAATCATCACAGACATGAAGGCCCGAGAGCTTACTCAGAGGCGAAAGATTCTTGCTCTGTCAATGTTACAGCCACATGTTTTACAAGCCTGGAGCCCATTTCTGAAAGGTATGTGTATAGGTTAGTGATTTTAATATTAATAGCTACTGCTGACACATCACTGGAAAAACATAGGCTTCCAATTTTTAAGGTAAAAGGTTTACGTTCAGGATTCATTTATTCCTCCCTTCGCTAGAGTAATGGGATACAAATGATTGGTAATGCACTCTGAAATTCCTCAGGATTCATAAACACAAACAGGAATTGGCAATAGTAGTAATTTCAGGACTGGCATTTTTTAAATACCCCACACTCCCGTGGTCTTTTTTTCCTGAACCGCAAACTTTATGTTTCATTCATTCGGTCATTCACTGATTCAATCATTTAACCTAGTCAACAAAACCTGTGCTAGGCCTTGGGGATAGGATGATATTTTAAAAAGACACAAAGGTCTACAAATTAATTACATAAGTCTGCACTGATAGTTCCAGTGTGAAGAAATGGGCTTTGTTGCCATAAGACTCAATTCCTTCACCCTGTAAAAATCCTGAGTGAGCTATAAAGAAAAAGAATATAAATGCAATTCATCCCTAATTGTGAAATATTATCCCTTGGCTACCAGGTAAGCTGAGAAGATTGTGAATTCACACAAATCGTTGATCTCTCTTGACAACTGAATCCTAACCTGATGACCCCATTTGAAGAAACTCTGTAGTTTCATTTTAGAAACACCAGCCAAGTTCTGACAATAATCAGCTCAAATCATCATTCATGCCATTTAAATTAAGTTGATTAGATTTTCCTCTAACAATTTTCCACTCAGAAGCAGATCTTTTAAAAAATCTCAATGCCCAGCTCTGAGATGCACAAATTTGGTGTGAGGCATGTGACACCATCTCCTATCTGGCAAAGGTTTTAAATATCCTAACTGGAATCCGTAAATCTTTAATGTAATGTAAGATCTTCATGAGATATACTTTGTCACCACTGAGAAAGTAAAAGGGCATTTGAGCAACTGTTTACCACAAACCAGTCAGCTACTTTATAATTTATTACCTGGTGAAATCCTAAGTGCCTGGGCTTTGGGTCTTCTTGAATCTCTTCTAGATCAAAATCTAGGGCACTTTTTCCCAACCAGTATGCCTGACAATGAATGCCAGTCCCTGGGGAAAGCCTGAGGGTGGTGCTGAGTTTTCCTGTTCCCATGGCTCTGCCTTCGCGCCCGCGCACACACACACAGCCATTCCCTTTTCTGAGTCTTTATTGGCACAGATACTTCCAGAGGCTTAGAACCATTGGACACTCCCTGAGACACCCACCCTCCCATCCACTGCTACTTCCCCACTTTGCCCCCTCATTCTCAAAGTTAATCACAACAGGAAGTGAGTCTACCCCTGATGCTGTTACACTTTTTGAAAGCTGGAAGTGGACCGCATGATGTAAAAGGAACCTAAAAGCTGGTGTACTGATCTAGAAACCTGTGATTGCCTTCTAGCTATAAATCTTCCAAGGTTTCCATTAAGAAAGAAATTTCCAAACTGCCCCTCTTTGGTTGGAGGTAGGATTATGAAAAATCCTGACAGGCTTTCTTGAAGGGCTCACAGGCTAGCTCTAAGAAGACAGCTAAATGAGCCAGGCACGGTGGCTCATGCCTATAATCCCAACACTTTGGGAGGCCAAGGCAGGCGGATCATGAGGTCAGGAGTTCGAGACCAGCCTGGCCAAGATGGTGAAATTCCGTCTCTACTAAAAATACAAAAAATTAGCTGGGTATGTATTTTTAGTAGAGATGGGGTTTCACCATCTTGGCCAGGCTGCCCTCGAACTCCTGACCTCAGGTGATCCACCTGCCTTAACCTCCTAAAGTGCTAGGTATGAGCCACTGCACCTGGCCCATTTGTTTTCCTTTTTAAATTTTATCAGTGGCAGCCTGAATCCTCAATAGGCATTTAAAATGTCTCCTTAGTTAAGTGTATCTACCCTCTTCCAAGGAAAATGTGGATTCAGCACTAAGAATGTATTTTTACATCTGAGCATTGAAACATAGATCAATTCCCCCACTTACATTAAAGCAACTTATAGTCACCAGAATTGCCCTTCTCTTTCCTCAGAAATGTCCTCATTCCCAGGAAATTTTACCACAGTCTGCTGGGAGCAGTTATACCTCTGTGAAATCCTGAAATCTAGCCTTTTTTTGAGATGCCCTCATTTCCTCACAGATTCAGCAGCTGGGCCTTAGGTGAAAGCACTTCGGACCCTTAAATGCGCCTCCTGGGCTAATGCCTGAAAGCTGTAATGTCAAATTGAAGAGATCTTGGATGCTGGGAGGAATCAAGTCAGTCACTCTCCTTGGTCCTTGAGGTAGCTTTATTATGTCTAAGCCCATATTCTGCCATGACCTGGCAGAGGGAAGAGGCTTAGCACTGGAGCCTGAAGAGCAGACTCAAATTTCCTCCTCTGTGTCTTACTACAGGCTGGGCGGCCCAGGGGATTCTCTGAAACTCCTTTGTTTCCAACCTCACAGGGTTGACTTCCAAGAGAGCGACCAGGAAAGCTAACCTTAAGATGCCATGTCAACGAGTTATTTCGATAACATCAAGAGATAATCTGCAATACTACAGATTCATTTTTCCCAATATATACCCTCATCCTAATTGCTACACACTTCGAATAATTCACCTTCCCCTGCCCCCAAACCTATTTTCAAAATAATGCAAACAGAACACCTAAATAAAGGCATGCTTGTCCCCTGCCTGGCAGAAGTAAAGCCTCTGTTGGAGGTAAAGAGAACGTGGAGTCTGGCTAATTCTCAGGAAGGTCCCAGGCACGATGAACATCAGATGTTGGGGGACGTGGGATAAGCAGAAAAAGTTAGAAAGAGTACACCTTGAGGCTAACAGAAACCAGTGTGCCAATGAGGGGATCAGTTTGCGACCCAAGTAAGATTTACAGACACGACCAAATAACTAAGGCACTGTCCTAAATGTCTTGAGGGAAAAGGCACCCCAAAATATAACTTCTACATAATCACAGACATTAACATGCCATCATGAAATGGCAACATACGTGAAAGAACACTGGTAAGGTGAGCGGCGGGGGAGCGTGCTGGGTAGACAAGGCCGGTATTTAGAAGTCAGACCCACCTTAGCTGGGTGACCACTGCAGTCACTTAAGGCTACTTGGTCTCACTTTCCTCATCCATGACAAGGGTGCCACAATCAAACTCACCAGGCCAGGAAGAAATGTACTGTGCCTGGGACTCATCTCTATTATTAGATTTCACCATGCCATCTTGACACTCATTAGACATAACACAACTGATTTTTTGACTAGGCACTGCATGCCACCTGGGCAAACAAATCTGTCTCTTTTTCTCTCAATCTCCAGAGTCCATCTAACACAATGCCTGACAATCCTCGGGGCTTGATTAATTTTATTCCGTTTACAACTGAAAAATGAGGTGTGAAGTAATACATTATAAACTCTAAAACACTTTATCAGTTATATAAATATGTAAAAGGTAAGTTATTGAAAGTAATTGAAAGACACAGGTCAATTTAGAAGCTCGACATGGCATTGGAAGGTAAGGACTGGTAAGGCTATCTCCAGTTCTACTCAGGAGAGAACGGTATTTTGACCAGGACACTTACGAATATAATCTCTTAGGCCAAGGCATCTCTATCATGGAAAAAGGAAACTCCCAGTTTTTGTCTGGAGAGGATACCCCTCAGAATCACTCCAAGCCACCTACATATTAACTGGTTCCCACATGTAAGAAAATGTAATGCCTGGCTGGTATTTGGAGAAACCAGCTTGGCAGGTGAGTTCCATGCTGCAAATAAAGCCTTCAACGTCAGACCCTCATTAAGTCTAAATTTGAACTGGTATATTTAGATGTCAGCTTGATAAAATCCATCATCTAAAATAAAAAGCCAGCCTGGGCAACATGGCAAAACTCCATCTCTACCAAAAATACAAAAATTGGCTGGGCGTGGTGGTGGCATATGCCTGTAGTTCTAGCTACTTGGGAGGCTGAGGTGAGAGAATCACTTGAGCCAGGAGGTCAAGGCTGCAGTGAGACATGATCGTGCCACAGCACTCCAGCCTGGGCAACATAGTGAGACCCTTTCCCAGCTTCGCAGGAGGCTGAGGCGGGAGAATTGCTTGAACTCAGGAGGTGGAAGTTGCAGTGAGCTGAGACCACACCACTGTATTCCAGCCTGGGCAATAGAGTGAGACTATATCTAAAAATAAATAAATAATAAACAGGAAGATAAATAAATAAATACATAAAATGCAAAAGCAGGAATCAGCAGTGCCTTCCAGATCTTTTTCTCAGAGGTGGGGTCTGCAAGTAGTCACACTGAGGTGTGATCATCTGGAATTTACACCTTACCTAGCTCACAAGTGCGGCAGGGAAAGGCAGCGGCACAGAATACCAGGCACAGTGACTGGACACAAAACCATTGCTCAAAAGCTACTTGTTCTACTAAGCCAGCAGTGTAGGACCTTCTCCTAATAAAATCAACAAGAGCAACAGGAATGTAACGGCCCCTTTCCTGGATATATGGCCTTTCACAGTTAAGAGTTTCTATACACATTAAAGTGATGTGTGGAGGAGTATAAGGCAGGTGTCTCTTCTTTCATTTTCTTTCCTTTTTTTTTTTTTTTGAGATGGAGTTTCACTCTTATCACCCAGGTTGGAGGGAAATGGTGCAATCTAGGCTCACTGCAACCTCCACCTCCTGGGTTGAAGCAATTCTCTTGGCTCAGCCTCCTGAATAGCTGGGATTATAGGCGCACACCATTATAGGCTAATTTTTGTATTTTTAGTAGAGATGGGGTTTTACCATGTTGGTCAGGCTGGTTTCAAATCCTGACCTCAGGTGATTCACCTGCCTCGGTCTCCCAAAGTGCTGGGCTTACAGGGGTGAGCCACCGTGCCTGGTCTATTTTCGTTTTCTATATGAGGAAGGTGAAGATCAGGTACGTGGGCCAAGGTCACATACAAAGCAAAAGGCAGAACTGGGTTCCCACGCTACCGTTTCAGTTAGCCTCTTTACATCTCTTCACAAAACTGGATTAACTGGAGCTGAAATAGGTCTTGGTGCTAGAATTTTCCTTTAGATTGCTGAAGTCCAGTGAAATTTTTATAGGTGCTGCTAGAAGAAGGGGCTTTCTTCTAATTACTTAGGTATGACAGAAAATAAATCAAGTCACCTTTGCCTTCTTTTTTCTCCTGTGAAATGGATGTCGCATCACGGTTTCAGCATAACCTTTTTTTCAAGGGGTCTCTGCTGACACTATGCTCTGTTGCATCCTCAGCCTGTGATCTGTTTAGGGCAAAATGCCCGAGGATCAGGCTTTTGGTTCAAATTACCCTCCCTAGTATAGATAAGCAGGACCTGAGAATGCAAAATGATTTACTCATGTCAATTATGCTATAAAATAAGCTATTCCTTGACGTGGGCTCAAATCACATCCTGGAAAATGCGGTCTTTACCCTGTCATAATCAAAACTATGGGTTCTACAGGAAACTTTGTGTCTCTGTTCAGAAAAAATTATGAAGTGGCTTTGCTTTGTCTGGATGTACCATGGCTGTCCAAAGTTGGTGCTCTGTGAGATGGCTTATGGCCAACAGGAGGACAACATGGAGGAGCTGTGAGCACCTGGCTAGTGCTGAGCAACACTGTGAACTAGTGCTGTCCAGTGTCCACTGTGATCAGTTCCTGAAGGTCAGGGCTTGCTTTTTTCTTTCTCAAACAACTGCCCCTAAGAAGCCTTCATATCTAGCAGAATGTCAAAGATCATTCCATACTGTTTATTTATTTACTGAGATGGGGTTTTACTCTGTCACCCAGGCTGGAGTACAGTGGTGCGATCTCAGCTTACTATAACCTCTGCCTTCCGGGATCAAGCGATTCTCCTACCTCAGCCTCCTTGAGCAGTTGGGACCACAGGCATGCGCCACCACGTGTGGCTGATTTTTTCTGCTTTTGGTTTTGCCATGTTGCCCAGGCTGGTTTCGAACTCCTGAGCTCAAGTGATCCGCCTGCCTCAGCCTCCCAAAGTGCTGGGATTACAGGCATGAGCCACTGCACCCAGCCTATTCTACAACAATTTAAAAGAAACTTTTACTTAGAGAAACCAAAAATACAGCCAGTACTAAACTGCCCCTTGAACTCCAGAGCAGATGAGATTAACTCTGAGTCACAACTTTCTTGCCTGACTTGTCTCTTCCTGTATTCAGATTTCCTCCCATCTGAACAACTGGCTCATGGACAGAAAGAGGTTGACCTGTGGTAGCACTTGTGAGCTGTACTTCCTTTCCTTGAGTTATAAAGTCTCTGGCTTTTTATTGGGCACACAGTTGCCCAGAATAAATAATTCATTCCCAGCCTACCATGCAGTGTAGGTGTGGCTGGGGGATGTAAGTGGAAGGGGTGTATTCAAGTTCTAGAACATTCAAAATTAGGAGGTGGTGATCAGAGCTTCTCCGGGGGTCCATAAGGATGAGGGCAGACCAAGGCCATACCCTAAGGGTGGCAGAGCAGGAAAACCAGACAACTGCAGAGCTACACACCAGCCTTGAACTGCGTCGATCCAGAATGTTAAGTGGGAGAGAAATAAACACGTACCACAGTAACAACCAATAAAACTCCTTCATAATTACAGCTGCATATTCTCAGGTGGACATTTTTCTATTTAAATGTGGTAAAATTAAATTCAACCCCAGAAGTTCTTCTTTGGCACGAGGCTTACACAAATCATTTCCAATTAAATCCCTCTGCAGGCCAGGCATGGTGGCTCACGCCTGTAATCCCAGCATTTTGGGAGGCCAATGCGGGTGGATCACGAGGTCAAGAGATTGAGGCTATCCTGGCCAACATGGTGAAACTCCGTCTCTACTAAAAAATACAGAAAATTAGCTGGGCATGGTGGTGCGCGCCTGTAGTTCCACCTACTCGGGAGCCTGAGGCAGGAGAATTGCTTGAACCCAGGAGGCAGAGGTTGCAGTGAGCCGAGATGATGCCACTGCACTCCAGCCTGGCGCCTGGCGACAAAGCAAGACTCTGTCTCAAAAAAAAAAAAAAAAAAAATCCCTCTGCATTGTGTTAGTACTCACTTCTCAGAATGGAAAATAAGGGAAATATCTATTGTAGATTACATGTACATTATTATATATTGCATTACTGTATGTTGCTGTGCTAATTGTTTTATGAGTATATTTATGGTATTTCCCATTACATAGTATCTTTCTATGTCTTTTTCTTTCTTAATAGCCTAGGGCACATTGATGAAAACCTAAAAGATACTGAACAAATATCTGTTTTAATGAGCATTTAAAGACCCTATAATGTAATCATATTTTAACCTTTCTCCTTCACTCCTTTACTGCTCATCCTCATGTGAGATACTCAGGTTTTAGATGGAGGAAAATATATGCCTCAGCTAAATGGCAAATTACAGTGGGGTTGCTCCACAGGTTGGCAAAACCTCAAATGCTAAATTTGTGAGTGCCAAGGGTTTAAATATATAAAATGCCTTTATTTGTGAAAGGTCTCAAAGGACTTTGTTCATTGTTGATTCATCAGATCCCTTAGGTTTGCAAAAAAAAAAAAAAAACCATTTGCAATTTACAAAATACTTTCATATTCATCACCTTAGCCCTTCGAGTCAGGCTGGATATTATGGATTTACAAGTTAACAGCAAGGAGCTGAGGTGGTGAGTCCCTCATGGTGCTCATGCTCATGAGTTGCTCATGATGTCATTCATCTTAAAATCCTTGTGTGTGAATGGCCCTTTGGGTTATGTTCCTGGTCTCCCTGTTATGAGCAGTGTTGCAACAAGCCTTCTCATTCCTGCATCTTTGTAGCCTTGAGCTAACCCTTCTGTGGGATGGACTTCAAAGTGGAACCACTGGTCAGAGACTAGAGAATGGGATGCCAGCAGATAGAGGCAGTGCGAAAGCCTTCCCGGGGGGTAGACGAAGGAAAGCATTGAAGCAGGAGGTACAGGAGGCAGGCCTAACGAGAGCATCACTTCCAGCTTTTATTTATGATAATGTAGGCCACTGCTTTCTAGCTTCAGAGTGAAATCAAGTCCAAGGGGATGTCACCCAGGTAGCTGCTGGAATGGCCTAGGCTTTGAACTCTCCAGGTATCTGCAGTGGCACACGAGCCTGGGCTAGCTCACCAGATCCCTCAGTAGCTGCACATCGGGCCTGGGGAAGATGAGGTTCTGCACAGTCATTTTCTATTAGAAGGAGAACAAGCAGGAGCTTTGGCTTATAGACAACAGCAGCTGGGCAGCTGGGGCCGGCCACCATGGGAAAGGGACAGAGCAAGCACCAGATTCTGTCAAATTTAATCTGTGTTAATCCTGCTTACAGTGTTGACATTTCTTTCCCACCTTCACTCTTAGGGTTTGTCTCATAGACTTTAAGACCCCTAATCTAGCACTTTGGGTGAGTACATAATTTGTTAGTGATTTCAATGAGTTTAAAACAAATCCTTGGGCCTGGCACAGTGGCTCATGCCTGTAATCCCAGCACTTGGGGAGGCCAAGGTAGGTGGATTATTTGAGGTCAGGAGTTCAAGGCCAGCCTGGCCAATATGGTGAAACCCCATCTCTATCAAAAAATACAAAATATCCAGGTGTGGTGGCGTATGCCTTTAGTCCCAGCAACTCAGGAGGCTGAGGCACAAGAATCACTTGAACCCAGGAGGCAGAGGTTGCAGTGAGCCAAGATCATGGCGATTGTGCTACTGTACTCCAGCCTGGGCGAGAGTAAGATTCTGTTTCGGAAAAAAAAAAAAAAAAAAAAAAAAAAAGCTGGGCGCAGTGGCTGATACCTGTAATCCCAGCACTTTGGGAGGCCAAGGCAGGTGGATCACCTAAGGTCAAGAGTTTGAGACCAGCCTGGCCAACATGGTGAAACCTCGTCTCTACTAAAAATTCAAAAATTAGCTGTGCATGGTGGCAGGTGCCTGTAATCCCAGCTACTCGGGAAGCTGAGGCAGGAGAATCACTTGAATCCTCGAGGCAGAGGTCACAGTGAACGGAGATTGAGTCATTGCACTCCAGCCTGGGCGACAAGAACGAAACTCCATCTCAAAAAGAAAAAGTACTTGTTTATACTTTTATTATTTATTTATTTATTTATGTTTTATCCTTAGAGACATAGAATGGCAGAAAGAGCTCTGGGCCTCAGAGAGTCAGAAAACCTGTTCAATTCGCTCGGCATAGTGACACATGCATATGGTCCCAACTACTCAGCAGGCTGAGATGGGAGGATCGCTTAAGCCTAAGAGTTGGGAAGCTGCAGTGAGCCATGATGGCACCACTGCGCTCCAGCCTGGGTGACAGAGGGAGACCTTGTCTCTAAAAATAAATTAAAAGAAAAAAACCTGGAAGAAAGAACAGAAGATTGAAGGGGAAGGGGGAAAAGGGATGACTATGAATTATGCACTAGCTCTGAGACCGGCTCCTTACGTACATTAACTGATGTCTATCCTCACAGTAATGCTGTAAGAATGGTGCTGGTGCTCCATTTACCGAACAGAAAATGAAGCTTCCAAAAATGTTTCCTCACACGCCCCAAAAAACAACTAAAACAAAACAAACCAAAAACACAGGACTTGAATTTTCTCCAACTTGTTAAGGGATTTTCCATTGTTCCAACACTGTTGTGTAAACTACGCAGATGCAAAAACAGTTTACTAAATGCGACTGAAGATGACAGAACACCGCTCCGATGACGCCAGGTTCACTAAGAGTTTTTGAATCCATCTGGAGGTCAGCCAGCTGCCTATTCTCAGGCTGGACGAGGGCCCTAGGACTGCCTGGTGAGAAGTCCACTTAGCAGGTCAGTAGCTGCCATTTCCTGAGATATCTACCCTCCGTTTAGAGAAACCTCAGAAGGGCCAAATGTGTATCTCTCCATTTAAAATATCTTTATTCACATGCATTTCTAAGCTGCCTCTCAGTTTCTTTCCTGTCATTTTCACCATTTTACCCTTCTTGGCAGCACGTAAAGCATAACCCGAGTTATGTGGGTACACACAAAGAGAAGCTTGCCTGGAAGGCCTTCATATACACTGATCAGGATTATATCCCCCACTTCCACATTTGTAAACAGGCTGAGAATCATCCTTGCTCCTTCCTCCCACTACATCAGATCTTAGTAGTTCTACTTCAGACCTGCCCTTCAACTGCTCCCCTTCACCTCTGTTCTCACGGCCACTGCCTTACTTAAGGTCTCCTTATCTCTCACCTGTAACAGCGCGCTAATTTGTCTTTTTGGTCAGCTCCCCACTGCCTGCTGCTTTGGTCCTGTGCACCTTCCCTTCATAACTATGTAAGTGAGCTGCTAGTATTACTCACTCAAGGTACAGGCAGCTTCTTAGCCCTCACCGAGAACACAGGACTCAGCCAAGTTGACCAGCTTGAGTGTGGCAGCAAGCCCATTGCCCGATTGAGTCCTAAAACGATAAGGTGCAGCAAAGTGTGTGTCTGTTGTGGGTTGCACTGTGTTCCCTTCAAGAAAGGTATGTTGAAGTCCTAGGCCACAGTATCTGTGAATGTGACCTTATTTGGAAATAACCTTTGCATATAGAATCAAGTTAAGATGAAGTCAGCAAGATGGGCCTTAATCCAAGATAACTCATGTCCTTGTAAAAAGAGAAGACAAACAAACAGACACAGGGAGAAGGTCTTGTGATGATGGAGGCAGAGACTGGAGCGATGCAGCCACAAGCCAAGGAATACCAACGCTGGCCAGAGACACGAGAAGCTGAGCAAAAGCACGGAACAGAATCTCCCCAACCTTCGGAAGGAGCATGGTCCCGGTGTCCGTGATGATTTTGAATCCTAGCCTTCAGATTTGTGAGAAAACACACTTCTATTGTTTTAAGCCACCAGTTTGTGGAAATTAGCTAAGGCAGCCCTAGGAAATGAATTACAGTAGCTAAAGAAAGGTGGGAAGGGCTGACCACCAAAATGAAAGAAGCCTTCATGCCCAAATTCCTCTACATCACAAAGTTGCCTTTGGAAGTTTCGTATATATACTCTGTAAGAAGCTAGTGGTCTCAAAATTATGGTTCTAAAGAACAAATGTGATTTTTGTTAAAAATTTCCACTTTCTGGAGCGTCGTGGTGCACACTTGTGATCCCAGCTACTCCAGAGGCTCAGGTGGGAGGATCACTTGAGCCCCGGAAGCCGAGACTGCAGTGAGCCATAATCGCACCACTGCTCTCCAGTCTGGGCGACAGAGGGAGACTGTCTGAATAATAAATCCTAGCAGTACAGTTACAAGGTCAAAGGATAAGGTACACATTTAAAAAAAATAAAAAATAAAAATTTCCACTTTCTGTAGGACAAAGTCCAAGCCCTTAGTGCAGCTGGTAAGCCCTCTCAAGTCTGACCCCAACTTGCCTGTCCCACGTACCCGTGTACTCACCATCATCTTCTCTCTTCCCCTCCCTACCTGCATGCTGACCTCCAGCCATCACTCTGCCCTGGAGTCCAGTGACCGATTCTCACGCACAGTAGATAACAGGTATGGTCACGGCAACCATCCAGGGTGGCCCTAGGCACCCATCATACCGAGCAAACCCACGAGGTCCTTCCTCTAGAACAGGAGTCCCCAGCCTTTTTTGCACCAGGTCATATGAGTGGGATGGTTTCGGGATGAAACGGTTGCACTTCACATCATCAGGCATTAGATTCTAATGAGCACACCACCTAGTCCCTCACATGTGCAGTTCATAACAGGTTTAGTGCTCCTATGAGAATCTAATGCCACCGCTGATCTGACAGGAGGCGGAGCTCAGGCAGTAACGCTCACTCATCCACGCTTAACCTCTTGCTGCGCATCCCAGTTCCTAACAGGCCACGGACCGTACTGCCCAAGGGTTGGGGACCCCTGCTTTAGAAAACCAAAAGTTTGGGCAATTCTGAAGCAAGTAGAAGGACCTGCAGCTTTGGACACAATAATCACAGGGGTCTACCATAAAAGAAGCATAAAGCAAAATTTAGTGGGTATTTCCAGCACTATGTAACAGGAAATCCCAGTTGGTGTTACAGGCAGTGCTGTGGTTTAAACGTGTCTTCCCAAGTTCATATGCTCAAAACTCAGTCCCTAATGCAACAGTGCTGAAAGATAGAAAAAGGTGGGACCTTTAAAACGGGATTCGGTCATGAGGACTCTGCTCTCAGGAGTAAATGGGTGCTGTTATCGTGGGAGTGGGTTTGTTTTAAAACTGGGTGTGGCTCTCTCTTGCTATCTCTCCCACATGTTCTCACCCTTTCTCGTGCACTCTCTTGCCATGTGATGCCTTCTGCCGTGTTGAAGCAGCAGGAAGACCCTCACTTGATGCAGGCACTCAAGCCTGGACTTCCGAGCCTCCAGAACTTGGAGAAATACAATTCCTTTGCATTATAAATTACCCAGTCTGTGGTATTCAGCTATAGCAAACCAAATGGACTACATTGCTCAGCCATGTATTTTCTCTCTTAGTTCACTTTGAATTTTCATCACAAAATAAATAACTGAGTCCTGTGCTTGGCTCTGTGCTACGTTCAAGAACACACAGGAGGCCGGGCGCGGTGGCTCACGCCTGTAATCCCAGCACTTTGGGAGGCCGAGGTGGGTGGATCACGAGGTCAAGAGATCGAGACCATCCTGGCCAACATGGTGAAACCCTGTCTCTACTAAAAATACAAAAAATAGCCGGGCATGGTGGTATGTGCCTGTGGTCCCAGCTACTCGGGAGGCTGAGGCAGAAGAATCGCATGAACCCAGGAGGCAGAGGTTGCAATGAGCCGAGATTGCGCCACTGCACTCCAGCCTGGCAACAGAGCAAGAGTCCACCTCAAAAAAAAAAAAAAAAAAAAAAAAAA
>PVKV010022576.1:0-35072 GCA_004027835.1 Alouatta palliata | reverse complement strand
GAATTTCTATTTCTAGGTCCTTGAGGAATCGCCACACTGTCTTCCACAATGGTTGAACTAATTTACACTCCCACCAACAGTGTAAAAGTGTTCCTATTTCTCCACATCCTCTCCAGCATCTGTTGTCTCCAGATTTTTTAATGATCGCCATTCTAACTGGCATGAGGTGGTATCTCAATGTAGTTTTGATTTGCATTTCACTAATGACCAGTGATGATGAGCATTTTTTCATATGTTTGTTGGCTTCATGTATGTCTTATTTTGTAAAGTGTCTGTTCATATCCTTTGCCCACTTTTGAATGGGCTTTTTTGTTTTTTCTTGTAAATCTGCTTATGTATTTTCTTACCGGAAAATTATTGTGACTCTCTTAGCAAATTTTCTCAAAACATAAATACATCTCATGTTTTCCCTTGTCTGTCAGGGGTAGCCAAGAGAGTTAGGGATGGAGAACCATATAATTTAAATTGAAAAGAGTCACTAAATAATTAAATTGATAGAACTTCAAAAGTATGGTTTTATTAACTGACATTTTAAAAATATTTTGGACCTATAAAATAGTTGCCTTCAAAATCTTTTTGGAAATAAAATTTTTAAAACTTAAAAACATATGTCCATGTAGATTAAATTTAAAAATCTCTTATATTGATTATCTGAGCTTTATAAACTAAGAACATAATTATTTTTCACTCATATTAGCCAACTTTTTAGCCATGTCTCTAGCCAAGTGTCACCAATGCGAGTGACACTTTATATGAAGAATTAATTGTTTTTAATTTTCTTATAAAGTTGCCTCCAATCTCTTCAAAATTGTGTTTATAGTTAGTGTTTGAAATTAGTGTTTTTGATTGGCTTCTATGTGTACATCACAGTATTTCTCATTGAGAAAATTGCTCTTAGATGCAATTTTCTTTGAACAAACTCTGCTAAATGGAAGTTCTTAGACAAGTTTTAAAAATATTGAAATGTGTAAATATTTTCATCCAGATATTTTCACAGATCTTTTTCTCTCATTCAGAATTCTTATATTCTAATATTTTCATAAGACAAAGCTTATTGAAAGTAACTTGCTCTGTGTTCCTTTTAAATGTTTTGTCAAATTTAGATGGCACAAAATTACAGACCTTCTCAATTTCACTCCATTCTGGTATAGAATATAAATGCATCCAGTTAAACTAGGGACTCCATCGAAAGAGTGCACAAGTCAAGATATTACAGAACATCAGAATATAATTTCAGACTTAAATCTTGAACACTGACTTCTCATTATGCAGTGTGTTCATTTCCTCCTTTGCTTTTGTTGGGACAAATTTGAGCATCTTCTGTTTACAAGCCCCATTTTCAATAGCTGCAATTGGCTACATGCTTCAAAAGCTGAAGTGTTTTGGTGCTTTATTCACTGCTTTGATCAAAGACTTCCAACTGGTTTGGAACAGAATGTGCCCAAACTTTAAAGACCTTGTCTATCATGCCATTATGGCACACCCAGGTTGACGTAGAGAGTCATTTCTCAAGCATTAACAAAACCCAGTTGATGACGACAGGTGACAAAAGAGAAGGAATATACTGCTGTTGAAGTGTTTTTTGTATTCAGTATTGGCTTTGTTATAAAAATTTTGGAATATTTCTAACTGGGTATATATGTAACTATTAATTTCTACATCTCCAGTTTTTGCATTCGGTAGGATATAGCCACTTGTTTGAATGCAGTTACGAATTATGCATGTGCCATAACACATTCTAAGTAACTTGCTGCACTGTAGGTTTCCTGATTTAGTAAGAACATTATTTTTAGCATCACAAAATTTGTATTTGTATTATTCCTGTGAAATCAAATCATTTTATCTCCTGTGTTGAACTTTTCACAATTTGCAGTAGCATTTACAATAATATGAAATGTTTTACCTGTGACAAAATAAACCTCCACAAGCTTTGTTTTGATCCCAAGAGATAGACAAAAAAAATATTATTTGAATTAACTGATTTTCTGTTTAAAACACCTGGTAATACTAACATAAAACTGGAATAATTTAGCTGTTGGTGAAGTTTTTTCTTCTGCTAATGAAGCTAATGCATCGAAGTCATCATTTAACTTTTCATATATGCCTCAAAAAACCTGAGCTCAAAAATAAGCAAAATCAATTTGGAACAACAGACATTTGATCCAAAAGAAATGTCTCCTGGAGCGCTATGTTAGTAAACCCTCAGCAGCTGCATATGGTAAATCTTCTTTCTCTCAACATAGTCGTGCATCACTATTAACATTTGAAGTAGTTGCTGTTGCTTCTTTAGCAGATTTGTGACTTGTGGTTTATGTAGTCAGTGATTATCACTAAGGTTCCCATATTAGATGGTAAATATCAACAAACATTTTATGTGAATTTATGTTCATCCTCTCCTTTCTTGAAAAGCAGAAATTTGGTACTTAAGTTTATGTTAAACTTACACTTTGTTTTTCTTTTTAGTTCATCGCTGCCAAAAAGTATATTGCAAAATAAAATAGTATAACCATTCAATAAAAGACAAAAACACTGAAATGAAGGCATTCAGACAATTCTTTAAAAGATCTGTAGCAGATTTGTTTCCTGTGAATATTTCACATATGCCTAACCTATAACTTCCTGTGTTTTCCATTCACCCTTCTGGCTGGTGTTTTGTGCATTTCAGGCTGCAATGTGGGTCTACAGTACAATGGTCAGCATGTCTAGTGTCTGGCAGAGGCAGTGGCCTCGAATATTTTTCCCACTACCAATCAAGACTGGAAGGAGTTAGCTGCCCTTAGCTGCTCATGTCCAAGTACTCTTTGTTTTATGGTGAGAGTACTGCGTGTTGTCCTTGAAAGAGAGGTGTTGCTTACACCACGATTGGAAAGGGACAGGAAAAGAGATGGATTGTCATTGGTCATCTTTCAGCTTTAATCACACGTTAACATGAACATTCCCCTCACTGTATAGTCATCTCACACACTGGTAGGCGGGGTATGGGAGAAGCTGCAAGTGCAAAGTGGAGGTTACAAAACCCGTCCTGGTGGATTTTAATATAACCAGTAATAACACTTGGTTTACAAAGTGAAACATCGGATAAGTGCTTAACCTGACTGTATACTGGGACAACAGGCATAAACCAGCACTTTTGCAGACAAGGGGAGGGACACTGTCAGCTTGGGTAGACATCACACTTCTCCATCTGCTTTGCACCCTCCTTTGTCTGGACTCTGCCCTTCTGTAGTCTTGATCTTTCCAACCCCACTTCCCTTAATACCTGAATGAGCTTTTAAAAATCTGTATGACAAAGCAGGAGGATCACTTGAAGCCAGGAGTTCGTGACCAGCCTGGGCAACATAGTGAAACTCCATCTCTACAAAAAATTTTAAAATTATCCAGCCATGGTGAAGCACTTTTGTAGTCCCAGCTACCCGGGAGGCTGAGGTTTGAGGATCGCTTCAGCCTAAGAGGTTGAGGCTGCAGTGAGCTATGATCTTAACACTGCTCTCCAGCCTGGGTGACAGAGTGAGACCCTATCTCTAAAGTTAAAAATGCATATATTTAAAAGACTCTATATGAGATCATGTTGCTCCCCTGATGTGATCCTGTCGCAGTTGGGATAAAATCCAACTCTTTGCTGCACCCAAGCAAGAGGTCCTTTGTGCTCTTGCCTGACTGACCCCAGCTAGATTTTAAGCTTCTAGGGAACGTACACTTGGCTATGTGCCCCCTTTATCAGAAGGGGACATGAGAGTTGCTCAATATATTATCTTGTTGTGATGAATGTGATTTACTTTGAATTGACAAAAGAAAAAAGGAGAGTGTTGGTAATCCATGATAGTAAGCAAATTCAAGTCCAAATCTCTATGTTCCAAATCTGATTTGTGTCTCTGGTAACAAAGTTGGACAGCAGAATGTATGCCAGGATGGATTCTCTCCATTAACGGAAGTCTTAAATGATGCATATAACCATTCTGATTCTGTGGTCTCCCAGCCCTCCCCGCCTCTTGGAAATGTAAATTCTAGGGAATCCATTGTCTTCCTCAGCATTAGATCAGAGACTTTAAGTACATTTGGAAAGATGCTGCTCTGGGTGATTTGAGGGAAACTGACACGCAAAAGCTCGTGTGACTCTCGGGGACCTGCGGTGTTGGTGGTGGGGGAATACTCTGAAGTCACGATTTTGAGACCTTGTGTTCTTGCATAACTGCTTCTGTTGCTTCTCTTTGTGAAACGTGCTACTGTTCAATTTTATCATGAATGCCTTTCCAAGGACAGTAAATGGTTTTACACACTATGACATCGTTTCCATGACAACTAATGCATTTTAGCAAAGAGAGACTGTGATAGAAGTAGGCTAAAAAGGACAAATACAGAAATGGCACAGTGTAAAATGTAGGGCAGTGTGTGTTGTAGTAAAGACTTTTTTTTCCCCCTGGCTTCTTGTTGAGGAAAACCTATATAACTAGATTTTGGATATTTTTTTAACTCTTACTAATAAAATTTTATTGCAGCCAACACGGTCTCATATTTTTCTGACAGTTCCTTCAGTTGGTACTTGGGCTTTTTGTTTGCCTGCTTTCATATGATGATAATTTCCGTAACATATAAACATTCGTTCCATCTTAAAGGATGCACTTTCCTTAATCCCCATTCTCCTTTGGCTAACACCTTACTTCTCTGCCACCCTTAATTTCAGTTCTTCTTGAGAGGGTTGTCAA
This sequence comes from Alouatta palliata, assembly GCA_004027835.1. NCBI lineage: Eukaryota > Metazoa > Chordata > Mammalia > Primates > Atelidae > Alouatta > Alouatta palliata. Next base: position 30,369 of record PVKV010022576.1, on the reverse strand, counting down.
TACTACCTGTCTCCACACAGTGTTTGTTAAAAACCAGAGCCATTCCAATCTGGCTTTCATTCCACCATTTGACCCAGTATTACCAGCTGGTCACACCCTCATCCTCTACGTCTGTTGCAGCTCTCTTGTTTATTTAGAAGCTAACTGCATGAGTCTACATTTCACATCATTCTACACCACATCAAGCCCTATTTATGTCAATCATCGCTAAGAAATAATAAGGGAATGTGTTACTCTGCTTTGTATGTCTGAATATATTTGGATTTTTTTTTTGTTATATGATAATAAAACCCCCTCTGTGCTCTTAAATAAATCCCCAGTAGTGAGCAGATAGCCATCAATTTCCTATTTAACAGAGGGAGAAACGGAAGCATGTACCTTTTTATGACTTCTAAAGATAGCAAACCACTCTATGGGCTGGATCATACATACCCTCATTCACGTTTTGTTGGGCCACATGGTGCATCTAAAATTGTAAACTAACACTTTTAAATTGGGCAATATTATATAAAAGCTGAGATTTCCAGCTTCTCCTGAAAAAAAAAAAAATGGGAGGTTTGGCAAAACTGAACCTGCGTTCTCTAATGATAACAGCCTGCCCAAGCAGTGTCGTGGCTGTCTTCTTCCGAGCGGGCAGGGCTCTTCAGCTCACCCAGCCTCATCTCACCTGCATTATTCATTTATGTTGCTTACCTGGCCCCTCTGGGTTTTTAAATATGTGACCCTTGCCAAACCCTCTCCCACCCAATTGCATAGCAGATAAATAGCAGAGTTTGGGATGGAACTTGGTTTTCAAGCCAACCTCTTCCTCTCTGCCCATGGCCCACAACTCTGTACTGTAGAGAGTAATTCATAGGTGAGGGATGAGGGGCATCATCAGGTGGTCATCATCATACTAACTGAAACAGATCCTGCGGTTAGTGGTGCTAGGTACACTGTTCTTATGGGGTCTCTTGGTTGCCTCTGTCAAAAGTTGTGTGCTCTCAATTGTGATGTGCAAGGCAGAGGTGCTGGGGTAGAATGTGGAAATTTATATGTGCATACAAAAACGGCCCAAAAGCTTTAGTATCATAACAGAGGTTTCTTATTTTCCATATCTTCTATGAACATGTATTGCCTTTATAATGAGTTATTTACATAAGATAAACAAGAACAAAATAGTAATACAAAGTACACATAGCACTGCCTGAGACCTGTGCCATCCTCCCAGTGTGGGGGACACCAAGGCCTTCCCCAGCCACCTCTACTGTCCTCTACTAGACTAGAATCTTTCCCCTACATGCCCCTGGGATAGTACCAATGTCTAGTACCAAGTTCATCACTGCCCTGTGCTCCACATTTTGAATATGCAATATCACTGCACCTTGATTAGGGCTGGGTAAGACAGGAGAAGAAGTTGTAGTTGCTGCCATTTCTAACCTTGGGAGAAGGTTTGTGCATGAAACAAGACACAGGAGAATGAGCTAGTTTGGGGCCAGAATGAATGGTTGGAGGAAAATAACATCTTTCCTGGGGAAACGAGGCAATGAGGAATGCTCCACAACAGAGGGCCTTGTCTGAGCTGGGTCCTGTCTCAGGCGTCTAACCCAGCTGTTGGGCACACAGGAGACTGTGGTGACCCTGAGCCTGGATGGTCCCACACACTGCCTGTCTGTCTGCAGCTGCACGGGCCCCGGGGAGCCCTGTGAGAGTAGGCCTGTTTCTGGGCTGCAGGCAGGGAGCCAGGGGCTGCCCCATTGCCAGAGGGCATTGAGGAGCTTCTGTGTGTGCTCTGTATATGTCTCAGCTTTCTTTGGAATTACGGCGGAGTCTGGCCCTGCCTGGTCTTTTTTGTGCCTTAGATCCTCAGTTAAGAATAAGCGAAGGAACTCTTGTCCCTGTGGACGCGCTTGATGTGGAAGTCGCTATCAAATGGCTATTTTATCCTCGGTCACCACTGACATCACTCCACGTACGGTTCTGAGGTTCTCACTTTAGTTGTGGTTGAATGGAGCTATGATCATTGGAGCAGAAAGAAGCCATTCCGATGTGAATCTGTGAAGATGTGTCTGCAATGTACAGATGTTTTTTGGCAGGTCAATGAATATTTTAAATCTTTTGCAAGTAGTAGAAAAGGTTGAATTCGAAATAGAGAGGAGACTATGGCAGGGGAAAATTATACCTCATTTTTCTCTCAATCTTCCATTTTTAAAATAACCAGACAAAATCTTGGATTCATCATGGCCCTTAAATGTCCTTCATCCTGTTTGAGACATGATTATGTCCCTAATGTATTGACTCTCTTTCGATAACAAGAATTGTTGGGTAGTAGTAAACATAATAGCAGAATCTCCGGGTTGGATCGCCATCATTTATTTAAAGCTAAAGACACAGGACTGAATTTAAAGAGGAAGGTCATCTTCTGGTTTTGAATACATCGTGTGTGGTGTTTGCTTACACTCTAGATTTATACACTCCACCATCAGCCCAACACGCACACCTCCTGGTAATGCACGGGGGAGTAGGGTGGGCTTGATTTAATGCCCTCTGTCACATCCCCTCTTCACCCTTCCTCCAACCATCACCAGAGATGCCACACGCCCCTGTATGTTACAGGTACTGTGCTCAGTGTAGTCCCAGCCACCAACAAACTAACAGTCTAGCAGTGAGACAGCAAAACAGGCCCTGTGCAAAGTGCTATAGGAACACAGAGAAGAGGAAATCTAGTCTTGCATGAGAGTGTGGACAAAGGAAAACAAGAGTGAAAAAGTGATTTTGATCTGGACCCTGCAGGCTGATTAGGAGAAAGTTATCACCCAGCAGGGCTGGTGAGATTGGAATGACAAGGCATAGCCCAGTGCCAGGAATATATTGGGGGCTGCATTTCTTTTTCGTCTCCTTCCTGGGATAGAGGCGGGTTGAAAACACAGTGGTACAGTATGGAAGTGTGCCACTACTTCTGGCTGCCTTCTTAGCTACTGTACACCGCCTCTAACAGTCTGGCCTCTGCCTTACTTCCCGCCCTTCTCCCTCCAGCCTGCTGCCATCCTCCCAGCCACTCCTCTGTTCTGCAGCACTGTTAAGCCTCTGGCCATTCTCTGAGCGTGCAGCCAGCGCTCCTTTGACTGTGTTCTGGTTACCCCACCTGCACTGCCCTGTCGTGAGGTTCACAGGGGGATGTCTGTGGGCATTTGGAAACAGTGCAGGGGGATGAGGGGGAGCTGGAGGGATGGCTCTATCAAGAGAGAGCTCAGAGTTGAGGATTGCTCAGTTTTATTTATTATCTTTGTGTTCTCCCAAAGATGGAGGGTTGGTCTGATCTGAACAGTTGAAAGTAGTTCATTTTTGGTCAAGGTCTTGTCCTTTGGCTTCCATGCCTGCAGTTGACAACACATTTGCTACGATAATGGATCAGCCTTTTCCACTGGGCTATCTGGGTCACTTCAGTCATGTTTCTCGAACAAAACATCAGCACCACTCAGCAAGAAGAATAAAAGCATGGGAAATGCCCTAATGCCCAAAGCCCACAGTTGAGTGCATAGACAACTGTTTAAAATATGCATATAACTACATATGCATAACAATATCGTATCTATACACACACATGCACACACACACAGTGGGTGGGGGTGGGAGAAGCCTATCTTCCCTTAGTCTTGGAAACCTAAAACTTGGATCTTCAAAAAATTAAATTTAGAATAAAGATAAATTAGGAAGATGATTGGTCAATTTTTTAAAACATGATTTTTAAGAAAATATGAGTCTTTGACATAAAAAGTATCTCTATTTCACTGAAACATTTGTGAATAAGCATTTACTTATTCTCAACTTTTCAGAAAGACAGCCTTAAGATATACATGGTTTTAAAAGCAAATGCCACTCTTTATTCTAGATGGCAATTCTATTTTTCATCTGTCTTTATCATCTTTGAAACAATGGAGCCACTGCCTAAAAATACTTCAGTATCTTTCTTGGAGTCTTCGGAGTTAAAGCTGTGGTGTCCTCCTTTTGGTTTATAGCTGCAGAATGATGGGTGTATATATTGTTTTTGTTAGTTAACTCCATCTGTTTCGTAAGCCTGAAAAAGAAACTGGATGATGCCGTATATACATATGGATGGATAACACTCCTTATGCAGTAGTGAGTCAGCAGCTTCAAATGGGTTTTCGGTTTTCCTGTTGGTACTGGTTACTAAAGTGCTGTAGCTAAAGTGCTCCTTCTTTCAGAATCTGTCGTGAATTGGGTATCCTATGTTGTTGGAATTACACAGTATGCCTAAAAGAAGGGCATTAAGTTTCTTCCCTGCATTGGAAATGGTAATGATTCTCCAAGTGGTCTTTCTGTGGCCAATGAAAGAATCTCTCACCTTGCAGATAGAAATCTCCTTATTGTGACCTATAAATCAGAGCAACAACTTTTCTGAGCCTCTGCAGAAGTGTTCAAGAATGGAAGGCAAACTTCCACTCTCTGTATGTTCCCTTTCGTGAAGAGTTCTCATAGTGTTGATTTATTCTTTCCTGATTATAGGGAAGCAAGTTAAATTTTCTGGCAAAGAATTCTCATTTTATACAGATCAGCAGATCCCCAGTGGGTTAGCTAAAAGAAAAGGCATATCTTGCCTGGTGGTTTCTCCGTAGGACAGGACAGCATGTCTCAGAACCCAGGAAGAGACGGGATGCTGTGGGTTGCTAAGGCGCGAGCTGCAGTGGCATGCTGATTAGCATATTCTCTCTCACCTCCATGGTGGTTCTGTTGCTTGTCTGCAGTGAGTTCATGATTTGAATGCCCATCTGCAGAAAACAATATATGAGTTTCAAATTCTCTTCCCCATGGTCATTTTTTCTTTCCTTCATTGTGAGTCGTCTTTCATTAAACAAAACAAAGATGTTACTGTTAATTATATGTCTTTCCAAACAGTGCAAAAATTCTTGTGTGTGTGTGTGGTGGGGAAGTGGTGGTTTTGATGGGAATAGTAATTTATAATGGGGGTGTTTTAAATCGTCGATCGGGAAGATACTAAGAGTCACACTGAAAAGCTTAAGAGTCTCTACTAAGATAGCAAAAACTGTTTCTGCCTTTTTTTCGTATTTCTTAAAGCTCTCGCTTTCTGCCCTAACATATTGTTGTAAACATAATTCCATTCAACTATTTTTATTGTTCTCTTTATATACCTTATTAAAACTGCAGCTTTATTCAGCTAAAATTGCAAATAATAGATGAAGTACCATAATATTGGCCGTTTGTAGGCAGAGTATGTGAGCAAACTGGAAAGCTGCCATCCTGCTCCTGGCACTATAAAGATTAATGTGAAGCATGCATGGATGTCGTCAGAACCAGCACTCAGCCTTGCCAGGGGCTTGGCACAAGGTTCTAAGGTAATCCCAGAGGTGGAGTTCCATGGACAAGTTAGTGCAGGCTGGTGGGTTGGCAAACCTCCTGCAGAGGGGAACCCCAGCTGATGGGAACCAGGGGCCATCCCCAAAAGGCTTTTTTGACAGTGAGACCCACCCACAGTCAGTTAGGAAGTGGGAAAGGTATAGGCTGGGTGCTGGGGATATTTTAATACAAGAGATAAATTGAGTAAGCCCTTGGAAGACTCAGTTTTGTGCCCCAACCATGGATGACTTGTAGAAACTCTGAAAAAGTGAAGTGTGTGTTTGTGTGTGTATGTACACAAGGTCACCATCCTTATCTTTCTTGGTTCCAGAAAGTTAAAATCACATGATGGCTTATTTTGGTGGTACAAGACCAGGTCTTTGCAGTTTCAGGCAAGTGTTTGTGGCAACTGTGACTTAGCAATTGTGTGAATGAGAAAAAAATTTGTGGCCCAATTGATTGTCTGCAACAAATGGAAATTCTATGGTGGTGCTTTGTGGGTGGTTTGTAGGCAGAGAGTACTTGGTTCTCTTTTGATGTCTCACTATGTTTTTTCTTCTTCTACAGTTTTTTTGAAGAAGCAGGATGCTGATCTAGACGTGGAAAAAGTAAGTTGGCAAGTTTTGTACTGAGAGCATGTGCCTTGTGAATTGGAAAGGGCGACCTCTTGGAACCCGAGATGAAGTCCACTTTCAGTCTGGGATTATAATTCTGAGTCCATAGATTTCTAAGAGAGAGGTTGAATTGGAGATGGAACTAGTATGTGAAATAGAAAGAAAATCTTACCTTCCTTAGCAGACCCACTATTTTTTCCCTTCCCTTAGTTGTAACACTCAATTCTGGTAATTTATGGGAACATATGTTTTGACTATAAGTTATGGCTACCACCCCAGAAATAGAATGGAACAGCTGTCCCATGGCTGAGGAGCCTTCGTGCTGGGGGGGAATGGGGAGCACCTGTCCTCAAGCTGGTCAAGGAGGTCGTCTTCAGTCCATTCATTGTTGTTTTTCCCCCACTCTCAGATGGCTGCTGCTCACCTCTGCCTGAGTGGTATCTTTGATTGCAGCCACTGTGTAGCAGGTCATTCTTTCATTAACTTAACTTTTTTTTGTTCCCACTGGGTGTTAGACATCATGCTGGACTCTGTTGAGACAAAAGTGAATGTGACTAACGAGTACTCAGGTAATTGTGGTACAACCTGAGAGAGCTGTGCAGAAGGGGCTTGGAAGCTCCGACTGAGGGATGAGCTATCCAGAAAAACTCTGAGATGGAGGGAGTGTGAGAAGGAGCTGTGAATGCCTTCTTTCTCTAAACGTTTGCTAAGCCTTCTCTGCCTGTACTTCTCTCTGTCTCTCAGGCGCCTTGAGTTCCCCAGTGAAAGGCTGGACCTTGCAGCTCTCGCTAGCCACCCAGGCTTCCTTTTCAGCCCCCACTACTCTGCCTTGGGTGTAACTTTTCAGCTCTTCTGAGTTATGTTCCTCAGTTCCTTGGCCACTTTGGGGCTGCCCCTTCCTCATCTCAGAATGACTTGGGGTTATTTCTCCTCTTGATTTGAGTGCAAAAGAGGCTTTTCTTCCTGAACTAGAGCCATTCTGAAAGCAGCCAGTTTGTCTCTAAGTTAGGGAAGCATACTACCTGAAACATTGTTCCAAAACAATGATGAGTAGCTCCTGACCTTTGACCCCATGCAGGCACCTAGCTTCTGCAGGATAGCCTGTGATCTGCAGTCATGGGCTTTTCAGCTCATACAAACCAAGGGAACTTGGGGAAATAAAGCAGCTCTAGTTAGGACAAGGCAGAAGGAGCCTTTTTAGAATCCGCATGCACTCAGGTTTTGGCTGTGGAAGCCAGGGATTGGCAAAGTCTGTCCTCCATGGGAGGTCAGTACATGGTGACCTTTCTGGACTATGCCAGGTCCACAGCAGGCAAGAACCTGTGGGTGCCAGGAGCCCCCTCAGGGCAGTGTTGTGCAGGGGAGCCCAAAGAAATGCCTGGGAGTTGCCCCAGACTGCAGGACTTGCCCTGCCCTGTCCAACTCAGGCAGTGAATCCTGCAACCACAGGAGCGGGAAGTACATTCATTTGGGTTCCCTGCCCTGGCCCCATGCCAGGCAAACAGCAGGGCTCAGTTACTGGGGTGTGGGGGCCCTGAATGGAATGTGTTAAAGTTTGCTTCACTTCTGCTGTTAAATTGCTATTTGACCTTAGGCAAATCGTTTCTCCTCTCCAAGTCTCATTTATCTTATCAGTAAAGCAGTCCCTTTCCCAGGACCAAGTAAAATTACTCATTTTTACATTTAAAAACACAAACCAAATATTTTTTTTGTTTGTTTTCTGACTTGAGTCTTGAATTAAAATGGAAAAAGGGCTGTTGGCCACCAGTCTAAAGAATGCTAGATAAGGCCAGTTATGGATTGGGACTGAAGGAGCAATGAGTGTCTAACAAAAGAGTGAACATGGGTGATCCATCCCATGGTGCGGGTGTCTGTAAGTGCTCAGGGAACCCAGAGTCAGAGAAGATACACAGGGGTAGAAATGCCGCTTGCATGGAATGAGTCTGAAGGGCTCCGCCTGCACCCTCTCCTCAGTCAAGTGGTTACTGACCTGAGAAACAGTCATTGCCTTAGGGGAGTTTGCTGTTTCAACAGCTCTTTTCTAGAAGTTCCCCTTTCAGAACCTTTTCCTGTTGCTGGTAGAACACTGTTGAACACGGATACATCAGCTTTTCTTTTTGTCCGTGTTTACCTATCCAGAAGAATCTAATATAAGATGTGCATCCATTGTATAAGTAAATGGTACCTGTTGGCTAACCCCAGTGGAGAAAAATTACCAAAGTTACAGTGTTTGTTCTTCAAATGGATTTTTAAGTTTCCCCTTTTAGTTGAACATTTTTGTAAAGACAGAATCCTATGTGGAAAATCAGCTTTATTTTGACACGTTAAAGCTCAAAAACAAGTTAGCCTAAATTCTGTATTAGTTAGTATCTATGGTTTATTGAACTTCTGCTATGCAGAATGCTTTATATCATCTCTGTTATACTTCACTGTGACAGCAGTCCTGTGAGGGAGCCATGAGTGGCTCGAGGTACTATAGTGATAGTAAGTATTCTGCTCAGATCTGTCTGGGCCGGAGCTTTCCCCTTCCCACACCCACCTTACACTTTGGAATGTGTATAATATTTGAGACAATATATTTGTGTCCCTTATTTTTTTTAAAGTTTTGTAAATTCTAAGAAAGTGGTGTTTGTTACTTTTTTGAGAGATCTTCCTTGACACTTCCCTACAGACCCAGTCTGGATGGGGTTCCCCTATCGCCAGGGCTGCTTCAAGGCTGTCATTGTGGTTGTGTCATTATCTATGCAATGACTTAATAGCAGTGTTCCCTGTGGAACTGCAGGCTTTGTCAGCCCAGAATCTTTCTCTGTGCCAAGCCTAGTGCCTGGCTCATAGGAGGCCCTCTTAAAACATTGAGCAGGCATAAATGAGTGGAAACCATGCTTGCTAATAGCATTATGCGGTGATAAGACCATCATTCCTTGACTTTCTCTCCAAAAGTACAAAGTTTTAAGCAGACAGATGAACAGATAATTCTTAAAAATGAAGTAATCTGGGCAGGCAAAGAGAGTTCAAAGATAAAAGAGGGAAAAGCAGTAGTGCACAAGGGTAACATTAAAACAAATGTTTTTTTTTCCCCACAGAATCTTCTAGGATTCTTGAGGGTTACAGTTCTGAGCTTGGTTTCCAGATACCATTGCTTTAAATATATAAGGTGTATTTTTAAAACTTGAAACCCATACTCATTTAAAATTTGAAAAATATGTAATCAGGTTATATCAGAACAAAAATGTGCTTTTTGTATAAAAAGCTGATAAAGTTGAGTCATCCTATTTAGTGATTTAAAAGGATTTGATAAAAATAATACCTACTTTGGTCGTAACTACTCTCAGAGGGCCGAGGAGACAAGTTTGGTTCCCATGCATCCTGGATGGCCTTTGTCTGATGTGATTAAAAGTATTTCAGTGCCTGCCATGAGAGAGGCCCCTGCCATTTCTGCAATTTCAGGGAGACCAGGAATTCCTATGGTGTCATTCCAACTGTTTGCAGGGTTTAGACAGCTGCGTTCAGGCCACAAATACGGCCACAAACATATTGCCTATTTGATAGGCACAGAGGCCTTCCAAAACAAAAACTGTCATTCAAGAAGCAAAGCAAAAAGAAAAATTACCTCCTGCCTTGGAATTGTTTCTTTTGCCCCCGAGTGAGTGAATTCTTTGAAATGTGTTGGTCTGTTAAAGTAGAATGTACATGGAAGTTGCTACATTTTTCAGTGTTTCTTTGGTTTTAATAAATCCCAAGAGAAATGATTAAAAAAAATCTTAGATTCTTATTGTGGGGATAATTGTCTTGTAGGGGAAAAAAATCTAGTTCTAAGTAAGCGAGGGTTAGAAATTTGAGGCTGCATCAGGAATCCAGCTTTAAAGCCATGTTCACATGATTTCTATGCAGCTGGTTAAGAGGTGGGAAAGTTAATTCATATAAGCTTTTTCTTTTGTGGGAAGAATAAGATTTCCGGGGTCAGAGGCCAGCAGTGTTTACATGGGGTATCCAAAGCCTTCACAATGCTGGTTGCTGGGGTGACATGAGGATGTGTCTCTAGTGTGAATAGGGTGATGTTGGCTTCGGGGTGTACCACCCCAGTGTATGTGCTGGTTGCCTTAGGGAGGTAAGGGAGAGAGTGAAGAAGAGAAAGGCAAGAACAGCGTAAGCACAACTCCCTGCCATCTGTGGGAGCCATTGCTTCCTGAATGGGCATGGGCGGGTTGCAGGGGCTGGACTCAGGTGCTTGTGGTGCCTCTCAACCCATGGACACTGGACAGGGCAGCTCCCATGTACAGACGGGAATTGTCCCTTAGGTCCTCCCTAATACCTGTACTGCAGGCTGCCAACCTCAGAAACTACAGGAAGCCAAAGTGGCTTATATTCTTCATTTACCTTTCCTAATCTCATACACAGATTGACCCCTTCTGCTGGTGATCGGACAATGGAATGCAGCCTCAATATATAACTGAGTAAGGGTCACGTTTCACACAACTCACTTTCTTGGTAACTGCATACCAGGAAAAGGAAATGGCTTTGGCTTGGGAGCAGGGAGAGAAAGAGCAAGAATGCATGCATGGGTGTATGTCTGTGTGTGTGTGTGTGTGTGTGTGTGTGTGTGTGTGCATGCATGCACGGGTGTGTATGTGTGTGTTTAGGAGGCAGGGACATGCTTAGAATTCTGTTTTAGATTGAAGGCAAACATTTTTAGTCTTGGGCCAAAAACAGTTGTTATATATCATTCGTAATAACTGACCAGCTTTCTTTTACATAAATGCCTGGATTGTAAAACTAAGTGCAGTCTAAGAAGAAAAAATATGCCCTTTGCCAATTTGAATTTCTAAAAAAAAAAAAGAAATCCCTCTTCCTCGACATTCTAAATTTAGGAGGATATTGATAACTCATCTAGAGTGACTGCAGATAATAACATTTTCATTGTGATTTGAGGAAAATTGAGGATTCCTTGTTTAGTCCTGGATATAGAACAGTTCATTCATTCCTTAAACATTGGTAGGCCAACCACAGTTTTAGGCCACCTGTTATCTTATTCAGTTGCCCCATGTCATATGAGAGGAAAATAAAGCTCAACAGAAGGGGAACGAATTGCCCAAGGACTAACATCTAGGAAGCAGCAAGATCCAAAAGTATATCTCAAACCTGAAGCACCCTTCTCTTTCTCCTCCACTGTGGATGCTCTCTTGTCCTGAAACCATCATTATCAGCCTCATGTAACTTAACTGGTAATTTTATTCATATATTTCACGTTCTCTTCACTGAATCTAAAAGGACTTTCTCCCTTATTTGTGTTTTAAAAGTAGTAATGGTGTTTTTATCAAGGAACAAATGGAAACCTTCAAAAGAGAATCACCTCTTTAACCTGACCTGGCCCGGGAAGGTGGTCACCCTGTGAGAGTGTGCAAATGATTTGCAGGGGTGGCGTTCTGCAGGCAGTGGGAGTGGGGGAAGCCCATGAGACACTCATTTTCTTTCCACTGCTGCCTCCCAGACTTGGTAATCATTTTCTTAGATTCTTCATCTGAGTAGCATTCATCATTTCCATATGACAAAAGCTGGATGTTGCCAGGAGAGAGTGGGGAGAAATGCTGCCCACGTTACAATGGAGAGACAAGACGAGCTCTCACCTACATACTTTGTACCATTTGTTTTTACATGGAGGCTTTCTCCTGTAGCCATGAGATACTGCATAATTTGTTTTGCTTCAGCCAGGCCTGCTGTGTAGAAGTTGGAATCATTTGGTTGTCTGCCTTGCATAGACTTATTGTCTGCTGAAATTGCTTATGAAGGAAAGATTATTAATAAAATATGTGTGAAGAATGGCTTAAAAGATGCTTTTGTCAGTGCCCCTAAACACTTTTAAGAGCAGAGCTGCCATTTTCTAAGACTGGTGTCGTATAGGCCATAAAAATTTAAGCTTTTCCTTTAAAAGATTATTACTGCCCACAACAAAATTTTATTTAAGCAGAAAACCTTCTTTATTCACTTGCTATGCCTGCTGTCACAAATTATCACAAACTTGATGACTAAAAACAATAGAGATTTATTCCCCGACAGTTTGAGAGATCAGAGGTCCAATAGCAAGATGTCAGCAGGGCCACAGTACCTTCAGAGATGGAGAGAATCTGTTTCCTGTCTTCCCAGCTTCTAGTGGCTGCAGGTGTTCCTTGACCGGTGGCCATATCACTCCAGTCTCTGCCTCTGCCCTCACATTGCCTTCTCCTCTGTGTGTCTCCCTCTGCAGCCCTCTTATAAGGATACCTGGGATGGCTTTTAGAGCCTGCTGCATGATCCAGAATAAGCTCTTCCTCTCAAATCCTTAACTTTATCACATGTTTGCTATATAAGGTAATATTTACAGGTTGCAGGGATTAGGAAGTGAATACCTTTGGGGTGGGGCATTTTGTGCCTAACATACCTGAACTTGGGAATTTCTGTAATTTTCATTTACCAAAACGTAAAACTTGCAACCCCTTGTTTCACTCATTACTTCAGTCAGTTTAATTTTCTTGGAAGAGGCCATTTGGAAGATCTAAGAACTAGTCTCTTCTTCCAGTCCCCAGAGCGGGCAAGGCCATGCCTGTCTTCTTTCTCAGACTGGGGTTTATGTAAAGAAGAGGAACTGCAGACTCTGAAAGCTGGGAGAGGCCTTGGAAATCATACCCTCTCAGTCTTTGGGGGAAACTGAGGCTGGAGATGCCAGGTCACCTGAGTCTGGAGTGGAGATGGGACAAGCATTTAGTGCTCCAGTCCACCCCGTCCACTGTGTTCCTGCAGACCTCCAAGATGTCTGATACAAGCCTCTAGGTCATCTTTCATTTGAGAGCCCGTTAGCACCTGAAAACCCAACCCCTGAAAAATCCTTTTTATCCTAGTCCAAGAGCCCTAGTTCTTATAACTTTCTTGCATTAGCTGGTGTCAGGGATTCCATCATGCTGGTCACTTCCTCCTGGATACATTCCCTTTATATCACTGTCCTTTTGAAAGCATGGCACTTGGACATGAACACAGCACTCAGAAGATGATTTGATCAGTGTAGAGTAAGGGGTTACTGTCAGGCCTCATTAGACGCACATTTTCGGCATCAGTACGTGCTATACTGATACAGAGCAATATTACATCTCTCACCAATTCACTTTATCATATCTTCAGCTTGCATTGAGCTTATATTTGATAAACATCCTTAGAACTGCTTAAATATGAATTGCTTAAAACTCATCTCCTTTCCCCATGCTATATAGAAGATCTGGATTTCTGTCATAGCTGGATGGGATAGCTTCGGATCCAGAATATAGACCAGATAGGGATCCAGAGAACAAACAGATCCATGAACTGGGGCATGCTCATGGGAATGGTACCAGCAGAGTAAACAGGGGGAGTTTCGGATAATCTGGCAAGGCATAGTACAGAGGAAACTCTTCTGTAGGTGGTTGTCTAGATAGATAGATGTTTGGCAGTGGAAATGTCTGGCTAGGCATGTCATGAGGCCAGATGAGAGCCATGCAGATATACAGGGACCTCATTTCAGAAGCTAATAATGCAAAGAGTTGAGTCCAAAAGAATGAGTTATAGAGTCAACTACTGAAATGATGTAGGACCCAAGACAGATGCTTGAACCCAGAGTAAAAGGTCTGAAGTCAGAATCGTAAAATTGATATGATTCTGAATGTCTATGGCTGAAAGCCTTACCCACCCAGAGTCTGGGGACAGAATCACTGGCAGAACTTGTAAACAGGATGAGTTGTTTCTGTTCAGTAAACAACTGAATATGAAGCAAGTGATGACACTGTCCTATCCATATATACATAGATTATTTACAACTGAAAGCAAGATTTTATCTGTTAATTTGGAGAGGTGGATGATGTTCTTTTGGTCAGTTGTGGCTGTCTTTCTAGCCTGTTTACGTTTTTTTAAATCTCTATTCTGTCTTCCAATTAATTAACTATCTCCTTTCAGCTGTGAATTATTTGTGAATGCTATAAGCACATCTTGATGAAACATTGACCAAGGACAAATGTGCAGAGCCCTGTTCCAGGGACCTCTGTCCAGGTCAATGTTATTGTTCCATGATGTTAGTGCCCTTGGGTGTGGTCATTTAGTCACTGAGGCCACTAAAGTGAATCATCACTTGGGCCAGGGTTTCCCATCTTGCTTAGATATGTTTCTGAGTGACTGTTAGATGCTTTGCTGACATCAAAGTGTTCTGCATTTGTGATCTATCACTCTAGTAGTCTTGTGAAAATGCCCTGAGATGGAGCAGTAACTTGGAAGGGAAAGTTGGTAAGGTAGTCAGTCACTGCTTTGCGGGTAGAGATGCCTGGATGTCCTCATTGATATCAATAGGTTTAAATCTTGAGTTCTACTTCCCGTAACACACCCAAATATTAGCTCATGGGTGATTTTTTTTTTTTTTTTTTTTGAGACGGTATCTCGCTTTATCGCCCAAGCTGGAATGCAGTGGTGCAATCTCAGCTCACTGCAACGTAATACATAGCATTATGTAATAGCAGTGAGCAAACATACATAATGCTATGATAATTTAAGATAAAACCAAGGCCAGGCGCAGTTCAAGCAATTCTCTGCATCAGCCTCCTGAGTATCTGGGATTATGGGCACCCACCACCATGCCCAGCTAATTTTTGTATTTTTTAATAGAGACGGGATTTTGCCATCTTGGCCAGGCTGGTCTTGAACTCCTGACCTCGTGATCCACCCACCTTGGCCTCCCAAAGTGCTGGAATTACAGGCGTGAGCCACTAAAGGAGGGACTGGAATCTTGCATTCATAAGAAGAGTACTAATCTTAGGGTTAAGGGTTCACCTCTATTAAAGACTGATCCTCCTTTGTGGGTATGTGTGGTCTGTGGAGAGTAGCCCCCACTGTTGGGTGAACATGGTGGCTTCTCGGAAGATCTAGGGGTGTTCATTAAGTTGTGAAATGTGTCACTACTGAACACAGAGTGTAAAGTGAAAGAAAGTGAGATGCTGGGTGGATCGGTGATGATTATAGAAGGGATAAAACCAACGATTTATGCATTTGCATAGTCCCTCCAAATAAGGCTGCCATGAGAAAGTGAGATGGTTTCAGGGTGGAACATGAGGCAGTGTGATGTGGTAGAGAGTATGTGGGCCTCAAGGGCTTGAGTAAATCCTGAAGTCTCACCAAAGAGCTGTGTGAGGTAGGCCATGGAAGAAGCTGACAGTCATCAAGGGTAAAGTGCAGCTGTGAAGAGTGTCTGAAGTGGAGGCACAAAGTGCTGTGAAATCCCCGACAGCAATTAGATGAAGAGACGACAGTGAGGGGAAAAAATCATCGTCATGTACCAACTTACCAACCTCTACTTGTTGTGTCCTCTTTCTTTGGTCAGTACTGGCCAGGGATGGACTAACTCACAACTTTGGTGTGGAGTGGATTCATACATAGGGTAGAAGAATGGGAAGAGGGAAGGCTCCTGTCCATATTATTTTTTCTGTTGCTGTGTGTCAACACACATAATGCTATGATAATTTAAGACAAAACCAAGGCCAGGCATGGTGGCTCATGCCTGTAATCCCAGCACTTTGGGAAGCCGATGCGGGCAGATCATGAGGTCAGGAGTTCAAGACCAGCCTGACCAACATGGTGAAACCCTGTCTCTACTAAAAATATAAAAAATAGCCGGGTGCACACCTGTAATCCCAGCTGCTCAAGAGGCTGAGGCAGGAGAATCACTTGAACGCAGGAGGCAGAGGTTGCAGTGAGCAGAGATCGCACCACTGTACTCCAGCCTAGATGACAGAACAAGACTCCGTCTCAAAAAAAAAGACAAAACCTTTGTGTTGGGGGAGGATTTTGTCTACCTTTAGAATATTCTAAAAAGTAGTAGTAGGGGAAATGTAATTTCAAAAAAAATGGAGTACCTGCCACTTTCCCCATTCTGTTATCAGATGAGGGAAAAAATATTTTTTTATTTTATAAGAGAGTTTGATATACATCAAAGTGCTGCTTACGGCAAAAACGTAAATTTGATCATGGGAAGAAGTTTGAACAGCCCTCAGTATGAAAATGAAGTAACTTATAAAACCGACTTGTGAAGTTTAGAAGTTGTTACAGTGACTGCAGTGAGATGCTAAGTGTGGGAAGGCCTCACTGATAAAGTGCCAGGAGTGCTTTTTTTGTACATGGCCCATGAACTAGTAGGACAAAAAGCTTTTGACAGTTACCATGGTCTTTATTCTGTTTTCTTGTATTTGGTGTTAATAAATACTGGTTAACCAGCCAATCACATATCTTTACATTATTCTATTTTTACAGTGGCCAAGAAGAAAGTATAATTAGACTTCTGTGTTTTCTAGATCATACTGTTTAATAACAGCAAATACTGTATAATGTTGCTGGCTCATTTCAGAACCCACAGAGCAAAGTGTGTTCGTTCAGAAAAAAGCATCTGTTGTTTTTGTTTGTTTGTTTTTTGAGATAGGGTCTCACTTTGTCAACCAGGCTGGAGTACAGTGACACAGTCATGGCTCACTGCAGCCTCAACCTCCTGGGCTCAGGCAGTCCTCCCACCTCAACCTTCCTAGTAGCTGGGGCTACAGGTGCACGCCAAAGTGCCTGGCTAATATTTTTTTATTATTTTTGTAGAAACAGTGTCTCCCTATGTTGCCCAGGCTAGTCTTGAACTCTTGGTCTCAAGTCATCCTCCCGCCTCGTCCTCTCAAAGTTCTGAGATTACAGGCATGAACCACCGCACACAGCCTGGCATTTGTTTTCTTTGTTGGAAATGTAATTTTAAATTTTTTCTTTTGGGGGCTAAAGGCCAAATCAGTGAATATCTGAGGCCTATTTGCGTGTAAATTTTAGGCAACCCTCATTCACTTGATGTTTAACCCATGAGTATCCACTCCGTATCTCAGCTGAGATTCAAGATGGTGAATGACAGGGTTTCATGTTTTCTGTCATATCACCATCTCTCATGATCATTGAGAGCATTCTTCACCCAAATTGGAGGAATTGACTACCTCAAATACCATTCTCTGAAGGCCTACCAATTTTTCTCTTTCCTTACAACCAGGTCCCTGAGTCCAGTTCTTGTCACATCTCACTTTGGAATCACCTTCACTTACCGGGCATTTCTGACTTGTCTTTCAGTTTCTCTGTTTTTTGCTGAACTCAGAATCCTGCATTGAGGGTGTCCACTTAGCCCAGCCCTGTAACTGTAACATAGCGTCTTGCTCCTCCTGGAGCCGAGTTTAGAGTTTGCTTTACAGTATGCCACCACCTGCAGAAACCTGTCCTTACTTTTCTTGTTTTTGTTTTTTGCATTCATCCTTCACTTTAGTATGTCTTCTATGAACATATGAAAATAGGATCATTAAAGTGAAAATGGAGATTTGCTATTCTGTTTTCATGTTACAATGCAGATGGTGTGAAACATTTTTTAAGAAAAACTAATTACCTAGACTCAGATCTTTAGGACAATAGTTAGAGTTTCTCTGGTTTTTACAAGTAGTCTACTAAACAGAGGAGAAAAATTGAAGTGAAAAAGCTGCTGAATTCATTTGCCTTTGAAATGACTTACCAATTTTAATTTTTGAGTAGGAAATAAGAAAAGTTTTTAGAATAAACATTCCTGAAATAGAGTAAATTCAATAAAAATTCTCATTTCATCTAAATTCAGGCCATAGTACTAAGACCAGGACCTAACTGTGAGTAAAGCAGAAAAATTAACTTAGAGTTTACTCTTAAAATTGGAATGGGGAAGATGGAGAATTATGCCAAGGTTGGGAGCCTGGGTGTCTGAGAGATGGGTAGGTCTGGGATTATTCTATAGGAATGAAGAAGTAAGAAGGGGTGATTTGGGGAAGTCAGTAGTAGTGAGGTACCACTCAGTAGTAATTGGGGCAGCGGTAATACAGCGGATGAATTTTTGTGAACAGGAGGAGACCCTGGGGTTGGCTTGTGGCTGGGAGACCTAGGCCAGGACTGCCATCTGCAGTTCCTGGGTATAACTCAGCAAAAGGTGTCTGCACTCAGGGCAGACAGATCAGAAATGGGCACTCCTTGCGGGTTCCCTTGCAGCAGCGTTGGCACCACCTTCTGCCATGCCTGCTGATTTTTACCTTCCCATCAGTGGTAGCCTGGATAAACACAGGTGAGTCCTTGTAGAGAACAAAGGTCATCATGTTGAGTCTTCTATCTGATTAGAGCTGGGAGGCAGAAGGAGCAAGTGCTCCCCCTAAGACGAGTCCAAGCCCAAGGCCGTACAGAGGGTCAAAGTGCTGGGAAGGAGGCACTGAGGAAGGTGGGCTCAGGGCTCAGGGTAACATGAAAATTTGTTTTTAATACGAGGCATACAAAGGAATAGATATGTGTATACGTGTCCATATCCACTCACACATCTACATTGTGTGTGTGAGAGAGAGAAATAAACAGCCCTTTTACTCATCCTGCAGCTTGGAAGCCCCTGTGGGTTCCTTTTCTCCACACCCTTCTCCTTCAATGGAACCACTGTTGTAAATTTTGTGTTTATCATTTCCTTGCTTTTCTCTGTAAGTTTGTTTCCCTAAACAATTTATTGCTAACATTTTTTATTTACCTTGGGACTATATCTTCTACCATTTGCTTATTTCCACCAACATTTGTTTTTAAGATTCATTCCTATTGATGCGTGAAGCATCGTGCCTAAAATTTATTTATCTTCACTGCTGTCTGGTTCACTTATTGTGTGAGTGGAAGACCACCTTACCCCTTCTCTCAAGGACAGTTGGGACATTTCAGTTTTGCTGTTTTAAACCGTGCTGCTATGAACATTCTTGAATGTATATCCTGCTGCAATTTCTCTAGGATGGGTGCCTAAGGGAAGAATTTCTGGGTCTTAAAGTGTGTGTGCATCGTCCATTTTGCTGAATTAACAGCAAATCATTTTCCAAAGTGGTCGTACCACTTGACATTCTCACGAAGAAACACTAACTTTTAAGGCAAGGGGAAGTACGAAGGAAAGAAATGAAATACAGGATTAGCTAAACATTGGCGAGGAAGGATGTCATGAGGTTCTGATGAAGTTCAACTCTCCATTAATATGTGGGGTAGAGAGAGCTGGGGAAATGAAAAGAAAGGTGTAGATTTTAAGTGGCCATTATGGAAAGGGTGAAAGGTTAGCTTGCATGGACTGTGGGTCGCATTGTCATTAGGGGATAGATTCCATCTTTACATCTACGGGTATGGAAACACTGTTTCTCTCCGTTTTCACTCACTTTTCCCTGATCAGCAATAATCTCCAGTGCTCTGAGGAGTAAATACTTCCAAGCGTGTAAATGTGCTGTTTCCACATCAAACTGATGGTGGCATGGATCCTAATAAAGCTTTTAAAACAGATATCTACACAGAGGCACACAAGTATTTTGGAGATTACTTTCCCAAAACACAAGTGATTTTTCTGACAGCCATGCTTGTGACTTATAAATTCAGTGAACTTACGCCAGCTTTGACGTTGCTGTTTTTTTGTTTTTTGTTTTTTGTTTTGTTTTTACCACGTAGCATTCTTTGATGAGAGCTCAGAGCTGCCCTGTGATTGCTCATTCACTTAACCTGAGAAAAATAGGTTCATGATACTTTGAATAGCAGATTAACTGAGAAATAGGAATAGTCCCCAGTGAGCATATTGGCTTTGTTTGTAAGCTCTGACCATTCTGATATATAAAACTGGTGGGATTTGTTTTGTTGTTTAAAATTTTCCATTCTTTGAAATCTAGATTTTAGTGAGGCTAACTTCTTTTGTTGGCATTCCTATGAAACTGAAAGTAGAGCATTAAACCATTAAAAGCACATGTTCTCTGGAGTCTCAGAAGTGCAGCTTTTTTTAACTTGTTATTTTTGGGTCACCCTTCATTAATAGCATTTATCAGATTTACTTGATTCCAGGCCAGAAAGATTAGTGATGGTGGCATTTTCAAATATTTCTATCATAGTTTTTTATTATATATTGACTAGTATTGTCTATTTGAAACTTTTGATCATGACAGCACGTATTTGAGAAAACAGCATGGTATACTAGAAATAATTTGGAAATTTTGTGTTTTGCCAAAAAAATGGAAAAGAACCTCAATGTTCCCCAGTTGAGGTCATAAACTGTCATACATCTGTTAAATGGAATATTATATATTAGTTAAAATGATGATAATCAAAACTGCTAAATAAGTTGGACAAATATTTAAGGTTGTTAAATAGAAAAAGCAGTATACCAAATCGTATGTGGAATGTGAACTTAGTTTTGAAAGCAAAATGCCTATGTGGGAAAAGCCTACAAAAACTTTGCCAAAATGCTAATGATTATATATTTGCATTATGAGATTATTATTTTCTTCTCTATGTTAATGTGGTTATATTACTTTTATAATAAAATTGCTTAAAGAGATAGATTTAGGAGAGATCAGTCTGGATTCAAATTGCCATTCTGCCATTAGCCAGCTGTTTGAACTTGGGCAAGCTACTTAACTGTGGAGTTGGCTTCCTCAGGAGCTAAAAGATGTTGTCTCTACCCCCACACAGTTGTTGGCAGTCAAAGAAAAGTAATATCCGAAGGCAATAGCCAGTGCAGTGGTTCCTGCTTTTCCCAGCTTCCCATTCTTTGGTGAAACTAGTAGCGTCATCCAACACACACCCATTGGTGTGTGTTGTCTGGTTTCTATTTTATCTGGTTATGGCCTAGCTGTGATCTCAGTAAACACTTAGGAACTCTTGGGACTTCTGTTTTAGCAATGACAACTGACGGTTATTTTAGAGAAGTGATGATGAGTAAGAATGCTCAGCCTGTGTCACAAGAAGGGAAATTTGAAGAACTGGACTTCCTAATAGTCCTAGAATTTCAGCTATTCAAATACATGTATTTGATGACAAATGTATTTGTTAATTTTAGGACATCCTTTTTAATTTCCCATGTCTAGTAAGGAAGAAGCATATTATATGTTTGCTAAACAGACTGGCAATTTGTTTTTGCTCTGCCACATTCTTTCAAGAAAAAGGTACAAATCATGTCCAAGAGAATTCATCTAATTCTCACAGACCTCCAGGGGCTGTGTCTGAACCCTGAGTTGTTAAACTGAGTTTTCAAGTCTGTAATGATACAAAATGATCATGTCAGCAGTTGATGTAAACAGAAACAGAGATGTTGGGTGAGATCCTAGTATCTAGTTTATTTCAGAGTCAGGGACAGGACAGAAAAATTCATTTTGTAATAGTAACAGCCAGCTACAGATGGCCAAATGCTCTGGGTAATCTTGCTGTGGATTTAGGGACACCCTTAGCAAAGGTTCAAAATAAGATTCCCATGTTCATCTGGGCTCAAGTCATCCCATCCACTTAGACCAGACTCAGAGCATCTTGGGTCTCCCTGAGACTGATACACCTAGCGTCTGTTAAAGACAGGAGTGCATTCTTGGTCTACTCAGGGCTAGAATCTGGATCTCTGTGTTCTCAGTTCATGTCATGTCTAGAGGAACAGACTATTCCTCTGCCACCAGCTGGCCTTGGGCAAGTCAACGGGCATACTGAGCCTCAGTTTTGCTCTAAGATCGGAAGTTTAATCTCTGTGGGCCCATCTAGCTCAAAAGTCCAAAGAATTTCCTCTTTTGGGTATTTATTTTTTAAAGTGTCAGCATCTTGAGCAGTTATAAGTAATTAAACCATACAAAGTCAATTGTAAATTCTTATCCCTTAAAGTTTGAGGTTCTGAGTCAGGCCTCGGGTCCCTGAGGATGGCTTGGTGGGATCAGCACCATTCTGCTCGAGGACACAGTTCCTCGTGGCTTGACACAGGCCAAAAGTGGTATGAGGCAAACTACAATGCAGTGACAGGAACGTCCTTGCTGGTAAAATGGGCTGTTTACGAGAGGGAAGAGAGCAAGGAAAATACATAAAAGGCATAAAGATTGGATAGGAAGTAAAGCTGTCTTTATTCATAAGCAGTATGACAGTTTATGTAGAGGATCCTAAGGAATGTATAAAACAACTACTAGAAGGTACTAAAAAGTAAAGTCACAGGATAGAAGGTTAATAGACAGATCGATTGCATTTCTGTATTTTAGCTATTTCAGCTATTTTTCCAGCTAACAGCTGGAAAATCAAGTGAAGGAAACAATTCTGTGTGCAGTAGTAACAGCAAAATATAAAACACCTAGGAATGAATTTAACACAAACTAGTCCGTTGGCTCTATCTCTGGAAACACTTGCATGTAATGGATTCTCTCCAGGGACCATACTTTGGTTTTGTATCCCTTATCATTTTTCCAAGGGAAAAAGTTATATCAACTTGCATAATTGTTGTTTACCATCATCAATATATGGATTATAATGTCAATCTATATTCAACAAGCAGCACTCCCAGGGCCATTTCATAATTTACCTGATAATTTACCAAGCATGCCTTCCTCAAACTTTGGGTTGTAGTATGTAGTCCTGAGTGACTGGCGGGGACCAGATTAAACTTCAGGCATAAGATACTCACTCAGACAGTTGTATTTTCCTTTATTCTCTGTTCCTACTTCTCTCTAGGGTGTGATGAGCCAATTAATCCATCAGACACCAGGAGTATCTATGTAATGAATTTTTACATGCCCCAGTCATTCTAATGTAATCGCCCTTCTTTTAAAAGGCTTCATTAAGTCTATTGTTAGGATGGTAGAACTACCTAAGAGAGACAAGAGGGCTTTCCTCATTTTCAGAATTCAGACAGTTTTGTTAATTGCATAGCTTTAGGTGAACAGTAATTAAATGGGTTGTGAGAATGTGCAACATTTATTTATAGTAACATAAGCATGTCACATATTTATAGTCGTTACTGCAGTCTACTTGATAACATCCTTTTGAGGGGAAGCTCATGACTGTTAAAAGTAGCTTCAACAACTGTTTTTGGCAGGGACCTTGAATATTACAGATTGGTGAATATGACAGATCCAGGTACCCTTGTGCTAAAGAAATACTATACATATTAAACTTTTTGCAAGGAACCTATACTTGCAAGGTTTTATAAGATGCTTTTAACATTTCACACATAAAACATTTGAGTTAAGTATGTTTGCTAATGCCAATTGGAGTCTTTGGAGTATTATACCAAATTTTGTACCTTAATTTTAACAAGATGATAGAAGAGTAATAGTTATTCTTTGGTTCTTAAATTTGTTAATAAGTACAGATTTAGTACATTATTCTTAACATGCTCTAACATGGCACATTTATCAAGCAGATTGGAGAGAAACTTTCCATCAAGTGTTGAGGAACTTAATGCCAATGAAATCACTATTTGGGGCCTTTTGAGGATCAGATGAAAGCTAGAAGTCTTCCCCCCAGAAACCTGTACATGCATATGCACGCAGATACAGTATGATATTTCAGGAGGTCTTGAGACCCCTAAATGCCTGTTCAAGGACCCAAAGGTATGAATCTTTCATCTTAATGTGGATTCTACAAATATCCCCCCTTCTGTTTTGCACTTCCCACCCCCTTGCCTAGTGTCTCCCATGCCCATGTCTACAATGTCTACAAATCTATTTTTATATAAAACTTTTTTTCTGCAGGACATTTTTACTCAATATCTTCATTTTACCAATTCAGTCTAAGTGTGACAGAAACAGAGATCCCTTTTCTACTACCATTGATTTCCAGCTCATCCCCTTATTTCCTCAGCTGTTAATATTAAAGGTTGTCATAAACTTCTCCCTCTGCCTTCTTTCCCAAAGAACTTATAAATCTGTTGGAACAAGCATGCTTTCTTAACTGAATGCATCTAGTATATTGATAACTTTTTATTCCGTGTTCTTTAAACAGAGCTACCATGTCTGTCCCTTCTGTTTTTTATCCACACCACCACAGTGCAAGCCTTAAACATCTGTCCTTTAAACTCTCCCAGTCACCTTGCCCCTGGACTTTCTCTCCCAGCACTGTGCTACCAAACTTTCTAACTCAGTCTTCCCTTGGATGTGGTCTGCCACACATAGGCACACACTTTACCTTGTCCCCACCTCCCTGACTACCTTCAGTGATTCTCTGTCACTGGACACAGCAAATTTTAAATTGCCAATTTCTTCACTGTGGCTCTCCTACTCTCATTTCTGCCAGAAACTATTTCTGCTGCACCTTAATAAGCGTTAGTACATACTTACTAATTATCCTGTGTTCTGAATAGCCCTTGATACTTTTACATTTGTTATCTAATTAGATTTCACTACAAACTGGTGAGATAGATTGAGCAGGTATTTTTTCCACACATCAGGTGAGACTTCGGAGGCCCGGAGAGAGTAGTGTTTATTCAGGACCACCCTGCTGACAATTGGCACAGTTGAGGATAGATTCTGATTCTCCTCGATGAGACAATGATGCTGAGTTAAAACTGTTTTGAGCCGGATGCGGTGGCTCACGCCTGTAATCCCAACACTTTGGGAGGCCGAGGTGGGTGGATCCTAAGGTCAAGAGATTGAGACCATCTTGGTAATGGTCTCAATGTGATGAAACCCTGTCTCTACTAAAAATACAAAAAATTAGCCGGGCGTGGTGGTGCATGCCTGTAGTCCCAGCTACTCGGGAGGCTGAGGCAGGCGAATTACTTGAAACTGGAAAATGGAAGTTGCCGTGAGCCAGGATTGCGCCACTGCACTCCAGCCTGGCAATAGAGCGAGACTCTGTCTCCAAAAAAAAAAAAAAAAAAAAAAAACTGTTTTGAAAATCTTGGAATCTTGCCTTCCTCTATGTAAATTTAAAAAATAGGATTTCATATTTTCTAACAGTTTTCCACTTAGTAGCTCATTTCCTGAAGTGTGTTCTGAAGCATGTTGATCCCAGGAGATGCTCTGTGGAAAATGAATTGTGTGGCCAGATAAGCTGGAAAGAGCTGCTTGTTATATCCCCCTCTTGGGGATTCCCATTGCACATTAACTTTTAAAGACTCTGAGAAGTCCTATTGCAAAGACTGTTTAATATGTTGTTTTTTAAATTATAATAAAACACATGACACTAAAATTGACCATATTAACCATTTTAGTAAAGTTCAGTTGTGTTAAGTGTATTCACATTGCTGTGCACCAGTCATGACCACATCTTGCAAAACTTAAAATCCCTACCCCTTAAACAACAACTCCAATTCTGCCATTCCCCTGGCCCCTGGCCCCTGGCAACCACCATTCTACTTTTTGTCTGTATGAATTCGACTCCTTTGGGTACCTCACATAAGTGGATCACATAGAATTTGTCCTACAACTGGCTGATTTCAGTTAGCATAATGTCCTCCAGGTTAATCTGTGTTATAGCATGTGTCAGAATTTCCTTCCTTTTTAAGGTTGACTAGTATTCCATTGTATGTATAGACCATATTTTAGTTATGCATTCATCCATCATTGGACACTAGGGTTGCTTCTGCCTTTTGGCTATTGTGAATAATATTGCTGTGAACATGGGTGTGCAGATACCTTTTGGAGACCCTGTTTTTAATTATTTGAGTAGATACCCAGAATTAGAATTGCTGGATCCTATGGTAATTTAATTTTTAATTTTTTAAGGAACTACTATTGTTTAACATATTTTTATACTCAGTTCATAAACTTGTTTGATCACAAAGTTCTTTTTCCATGTTATACCTTTGGCTATCCCGCAGAATGTGGGTTTTGTGGAATCCTGAGCTCAATAAGAAATTTCTGCTTGCTTCAAGGGGCCAGGAACCTCAGGATGTTGGCTGGGGAGTTTGGCCATTAAGTTTCCAGCCCAAGGACAACGTCAGTAGTGCAGTCCCAGTAGCTGCAGAAGAGGAGGAAGCTCACAGGGTACACAGCCAACTGTAACCAGGGTTCCTCCACTACGCTAGATCGACGCTATCAGCTTTACATGGAGTGAAGTGGCCATTGTGGTGCTGAGGTTGTTAAGGACTGTGCTGGCTGGACAGCATCATTGTGGTGCTGAGGTTGTTTAGAACTGCACTGATTGGACAGCATCTTTACCGGCCAAGAGATTAAGGAGGACAAGCCTGCCTGCCTCTGTGCAGTTAGGGGCCTTGGAAAGCCTTATGATGAGAAATGTCAGATTTCAGAATCCACCATTTCCCCCATCTCCTCCAAGAAGAAAGAGTGCCCTTAGTCAAAATCTAAATGGGCTGCTCTGCAGGGCTTGTTGTGTTGACACAATCTAATTGTTCCTTAATGTCGTTCTTAAATAGCTGAGAAATAATTGTGAACATTATAATTGTGTGGGTGGCTAAAACTTTAACCAAGTTGTTGGAAAGGGTGTGTGGGGCCATGGGCAGTAAATTAAAGAAAGAAAAAAATTCTTTTTACCCCCAAAAAGCTGTTGTGTACCTCCAGTGTCAATGTGGTCAGCTTTTCTCCAGGACCAGCTGAGGAAGCCCGAGATGCTGGTGACCCGAAAGGGAGCATGACATGATGGAACACCTCAAATGGCCAGTGTGGTTCCTCTACACACTGGCTTGAAAATGCGTATGAGCCAGAATGGTTTTAGGGACGTCTAGAAGAAAATTAATTGGAGAGGTTCCTGTAGCTGTTGCAGGTTTATTAAGCTATTTTTGGTGTTAAGGATGAGAAAAACTATGGAGAGGACATAGAGCCCCAAAGAGGCTTTGAACCAGCCTGCAGTAAGACCATAGAACACTCAGCTTCTTAACTTACTTGACCGAGAGCAGATAATGATACCTCACATTGTGGGATGAGAATTTCATAAGCTTTCTGAGATCCTTAGATGAAAGCTGCTACTGATATGTAGACCATTATTATTATGAGACTTTACTTTTCTGTAAATAAATATTATAGCTTCTTCTGTCTGACTCTGTTGCTCTAAATGAGATCAGATTTGGCCTCTCTCATTGGCTGTCTCTTGCCCTGGCTCTCCATGTCTCCAGGACCGCAGTTCTGCGTGTAGGCACTGAGATGAGCTGGAAAGAGCTCTAATAAGGGCTCAGGAAATTCTGTGCAAAATCTCAGACAAGGAGCTTCCCCTCACAGGACCTCAATTTTCTCATCTCTAAAGGTTCCTTTCTAAGGTTCCTTCCAGCACTGTAGGTTTGTGATTCTATCAGAGGTTAAACAGAACAAAAAAAGTCAGCTTCTAATTACCAGTATTAATTGAGTCCCTGGTATGAGCTAAGCACTGTTTTAGGTACTAAATCGGTGAACAAGATCACTTATTCTAGTTGGGAGAAAAGGGATGAGACAGCAAGCGGTAAATATTAACACATAAGTAAATTCTGTGATTGTTAGAAGGGGGTATGTCCTATGCAAAAACAAAATAATGTGGTAAGGAGAATTGGGAATGCAGACAGGAGTGGAATTTAAACAATGTAACAAAGAGGAACTTTTCCATTATAAGAGTTACTAGAAAATCAAGTATATCATTCAAGGGGTGGGGGGGCTATAAACCTCTTCTTTGGAGATTTTTTAGGAAACTAAATCTATTCATGTTTTTGGATTCAGGCATATTCTTGTTTGAATGTAAGAAGGGTTACACAGATTGTCCTTTTGAAGGCTTTCTTTTTAAATGATTTAATGGTGTGTGCAGGGGTAGCTCCAGAATTTGTGTGTGTGTGCATAAATACACACACACACACACACACACACACACACACACACACTTCTTAAGGAACAGTAGAAGCCAGAGTTGGGAGGCCCAGATGCTAGCATACTTCCACACCAGGTCCTAAAAGGCCAACTAGTGTGCTATAATGCTATAGCTCTCCGTAAGGGAAAAAAACTGAAACACCGAAATGCTGGCAACTCACTGAGATCCCAGTGAATCAGGGTTGGGTCATGGGACCTGGCAGCCCTCTGGCCTCCTCGCACCTCCCTACATTCCTTTCTCAATGAGATTGGCAGCTCAGTTGTTTTCCCTTCCCCTTCCCTCTTGCTTGTCTACCGCTTCTACCCCCACATTTGTATACTTAAATAGTAATAAAACAATAGAATACTCGCTGTAACTCTTCTGTATCCAGATCCACCTAACCCAGTGTCAGAATGATATCAAAGAAATACAATCTAGTGACAACAATTTCAGAATAGCACATTTTGACTTGCTTTCTCAATACCATAGAGGGATGTAGAATTACAGCAATACTTCTTTAAGTCCCTTTTTCTCCCTCTAGCTTTCCTCACACTTTACAGTCCTTACAAACGAGCCCCCAAACCTTTCCTAACTGTGGCCCACCTGCTCTCCCACCTTTCCTCCTGATTCAGCGTCACAAAACTTCCCTAAACAGGTCATGGCAAAGGGAAGAACCAGGAAGGCAAAGCCAGAGTACACATGAGCAACTGGGAGGAGTAAGTCTGGGAACATGTGTAACTAACTTCTGTTACCTTGCATGACTGTGTGTCTCCATCCTGCACTAGGCATTCTTCTATCTTACCTTATGTAATTTAATCCTCACAGAAATCTTGTGTGGCAGATATTGAGACCTTAATTTTACTGATGAGAAAATCAAAGTCAGAGAAGTTTAATAACTTGCCTGGTATCATGTGATAGAGAAAATGCTAGTATTTGAGCCCAGGTCTGTAGTCATCAACACCGTGCTCTCTCTCCGACGTTCTACCCTCTGTAGAATATAAATCCAGAGGCTCTATGTTATTTCAGTTGCCAGATTAATAAAACTCACTATCTCGTGTTTAAATTAAATTGATTTTCAGCAAAGATCTTGAAAGTACAGTAGCTACCTAGAAAAGAGGATGCCTCCACCAAAAAACACTTGTGCAGTGGAATCTTTGCCTTGTTCAAGAACATGGAGAGCTGTCCAGGCCTCCGTGCCTGCAGTCCAGAAAGATCCCAGCAAGGCCTGTGGGCCACCATTCCTATGCATCAGAGGCAATGGCTTTCTGACTCTGTCAGTCTTTTAGCAGGTTTTACAATCAGTGGCGTGCTCATGTTAGGCCTGGCCATCTGAGGCAATGCCTGCAATGCTCAGAGATGGGAGCTCAGAGAAGTTTTCAGAAGTACAGAAAACTTTAAACCATTCCTTCATCACCAGAATAAATAAAGGTTCTTTTTGACAAATACATTGGTTCAGTGTATGAATTTGTGAACTTGATTCAGATAACCTTAGGAATAAAAGTGTGCAAGACTGCATTTTGTGGCTACCTGGTAACACCTTGGCTGAAAACTAGTGTTCATTTGAATAGTGAGTGGTGGAGGGGAAAGGGTCTGAAAATGAAAGAAGGCACAAGACACCAGAGAAGGAAAAATAGCTAAATCCAAACCTAAACAAATACAAAGAGAAATTCAGAGTAATGACTGGGGGAAGGTAAAGCAAAATAGATGTGACAGAGTGAGTACAGAAAGATAAGTTAGAGCAGAACTATATGTGAACTGAAAGAAGTCAAGAGAGAGAAATGTACTATAGATAGACAAAAATACAGAGACATGGGCAACAATATCACCTGATGTTAACAAGATGTAATATCAATTTCTGTTCTCATCCGTGATGGTGTCAAGGCTTTCTCCTGAATTTCAGGAGAAAGTTAGGTCTAGTGTACAGTGAGCTTTTGCATGAGTTCTTTTTCCACATGCCTGAGAATGTATTAGTTACATCAGGAGGAAAATCATTTGAAAGCAGAGGTACTAATATTTACCATCATCCAAGTTGCCCCTTAAACTGTGAAAGTCAGAGCGGAGTGAAATGAGCTTAAGATAGATTCTACGGGAGTGGCCCACCCAGTGACGTTATCACAAATGAGTCACTGCCAAACGCATTCTTCACATCTTGCAAAAGATGTTTTTCAACTTTCCAAAGTTTGCAGTGGAGATTTTTTTAAAGACCATGCACTCACAGAAGAGCAGTGGATACTTTTCCTTTGTAGAGCTGCTGTGCTTTTTAAACTATTTGCCCAGTTTGGAATGTTATTTGACTTCTAAGTGTTCTATATCCGCAGCTGATGACTCTATGTACTCCTTGCTTCCAGTTCCTGAGGCATAATATATGCTAAACTGATTAAAAATAGCATTCTAATGAAATGGTTGGGTGTGTTCTTATCATATAAGTCAGCTACAAATGGGAAGTTCTTTCCTCAGGAAATTTGATAAACTTGAGTACTTGAGTGTTTATATATATTCTGTGATAAATTTTTGTCCTTCCTCATGGCTTCCTTTTCAAAATTACCAGTTAATTTGGGCTTCTCACCTAGACACATATTTTAACAGTTGTAACAGTTAGCTGAGGTCTGTTATGTTAGCATGATAAAAGAGCCTGGGTTAACTCCAGATGGATTAAAGACTTAAACATAAGACCTAACACCATAAAAACCCTAGAAGAAAATCTAGGCAAAACCATTCAGGACATAGGCGTAGGCAAGGACTTCATGACCAAAACAGCAAAAGCATTGGCAACAAAAGCCAAAATAGACAAATGGGACCTAATCAAACTCCACAGCTTCTGCACAGCAAAAGAAAC
>PVKV010022575.1:0-35054 GCA_004027835.1 Alouatta palliata | reverse complement strand
AACCTCCGCCTCCTGGGTTCAAGCAGTTCTCCTGCCTCAGCCTCCCGAGTAGCTGGGACTACAGGCACGTGCCACCATGCCCAGCTAATTTTTATATTTTTAGTAGAGACGGGGTTTCACCATGTTGACCAGGATGGTCTCGATCTCTTGACCTCGTGATCCACCCGCCTCGGCCTCCCAAAGTGCTGGGATTACAGGCATGAGCCACCACGTCCGGCCTCTTGAGTTAATTTTTGTAGAAGGTGTAAGGAAGGGGTCCAGTTTCAGTGTTCTGCATATAGCTAGCCAGTTTTCCCAGCACCATTTATTAAATAGGGAATCTTTCCCTATTGCTTGTTTTTGTCAGGTTTGTCAAAGATCAGATGGTTGTAGATGTGTGGTGTTATATCTGGGGTCTGTGTTCTGTTCCATTGGTCTATATATCTGTTTTGGTAATAGTACTATGCTGTTTTGGTTACTGTAGCCTTGTAGTATAGTTTGAAGTCAGGTAGCATGATGCCTCCAGCTTCATTCTTTTTGCTTAGGATTGTCTTGGCTATCTGGGTTCTTTTTTGGTTCCATACGAAATTTAATGTAGTTTTTTTTTTTTTTTGTAATTCTGCAAAGAAAGTCAATGGCAGCTTGATGGGAACAGCATTGAATCTATAAATTACTTTGGGCAGTATGGCCATTTTCACAATATTGATTCTTCCTATCCATAAGCATGGAATGGTTTTCCATTTCTTTGTGTCCTCTCTTACTTCCTTGAGCAGTGGTTTGTAGTTTTCCATAAAGAGGTCTTTCACATCCCTTGTAAGTTGTATTCCTAGGAATTTTATCCTCTTTGTAGCACTTGTGAATGGGAGTTCATTCATGATTTGGCTGTCTGCTTGTTTATTGTTGGTGTATAGGAATGCCTGTAATTTTTGCACATCTATTTTGTATCCTGAGACTTTGCTGAAGTTGTTTATCAGTTTAAGGAGTTTTGGGGCTGAGACAATGAGGTTTTCAAAACATACAATCATGTCATCTCCAAACAGGGACAATTTGACTTCCTCTCTTCCTATTTAAATAGCCTTTATTTCTTTCTCTTGCCTGATTGCCCTGACCAGAACTTCCAATACTATGTTGAATAGGAGTGCTGAGAGAGGGCAGCCTTGTCTTGTGCTGGTTTTCAAAGGCCTTCCAGCTTTTGCCCATTCAGTATGATATTGGCTATGGGTTTGTCATAAACAGCTCTGATTATTTTTGAGATATGTTCCATCAATACCTAGCTTATTTAGAGTTTTTAGCATGAAGGGATGCTGAATTTTATCAAAGGCCTTTTCTGCATCTACTGAGAGAATTGTGTGGGTTTTGTCATTGGTTCTGTTTATGTGATGGATTATACTTATTGATTTGTGTATGTTAAACTAGTCTTCCATCCCAGGGATGAAGCTGGCTTGATCATGGTGGATAATCTTTTTGGTGTGCTGCTGGATTTGGTTTGCCAGTATTTTATTGAAGATTTTCTCATCAATGTTCATCAGGGATATTGGTCTGAAGTTTTCTTTTTTTGTTTTGTATCTGCCAGGTTTTGGTATCAGGATGATGCTGGCCTCATAAAATGAGTTAGAGAAGAGTGCCTCTTTTTCTATTGTTTAGAATAGTTTCAGAAGGAATGGTACCAGCTCCTCTTTGTACCTCTGGCCCTGGACTTTTTTTCTTTTTTCTTTTTGGTTGGCAGGCTATAAATTACTGCCTCAATTTCAGAAATTGTTATTGGCTTATTCCAGGAATTCAACTTCTTCCTGGTTTAGTCTTGGGAGAGTGTATGTGTCCAGGAATTTATCCATTTCTTTTAGATTTTCTAGTTTATCTGTGTAAAGGTGTTTATAGTATTCTCTGATGGTAGTTTATATTTCTGTGGGATCAGTGGTGATATACTCTTTATCATTTTTTATTGTGTCTATTTGATTCTTTTCTGTTTTCTTCTTTATTAGTCTAGCTAGAAGTCTATCTATTTTGTTAATTTAAAAGAAACAGCTCCTGGATTCATTGACTTTTTGAAGGGTTTTTCATGTCCCTATCTCCTTCAGTTCTGCTCTGGTCTTAATCATTTCTTGTCATCTGCTAGCTTTTGAATTTGTTTGCTCTTGCTTCTCTAGTTCTTTTAATTATGATGTTAGGGTATCAGTTGGAGATCTTTCTAGCTTTCTGATGTGGGTGTTTAGTGCTATACATTTCCCTCTTAACACTACTGTGCCCCAGAGATTCTGCTATGTTGTCTCTTTGTTCTCATTGGTTTCAAATAACTTCTTGATTTCTGCTTTAATTTTGTTATTTACCCAGGAGTCATGCAGGAGCACGTTGTTCAATTTCCATGTAGTTGTGTGGTTTTGAGTGAGTTTCTTAATCCTAATTGCACTGTGGTCTGACAGACTGTTATGATTTCCATTCTTTTGCATTTGTTGAGGAGTGTTTTATTTCCAATTACGTAGTTAATTTTAGAATAAGTGCCATGTGGCACTGAGAAGACTGTATATTCTGTTGGTTTGGGGTGGAGAGTTTTGTAGATGTCTATTAGGTCCACTTCATCTAGAGCTGAGTTCAAGTCCTGAATATCCTTGTTAATTTTCTGTCTCATTGATCAATTTAATAGTGACAGTGGAGTGTTAAAGTCTCCCATTATTATTGTGTGGGAGTCTAAGTCTCTTTGTAGGTCTCTAAGAACTTGTTTTATGAATCTGGGTGCTCCTGTATTGGGCACATATACATTTAAGATAGGTAGCTCTTCTTGTTGCATTGATCCCTTTACCATTATGTAATGCCCTTCTTTTTCTTTTTTTTTTTTTTTTTTTTTTTTTTTTTTTTTTTTTTTTTTTTTTTTTTTTTTTTTTTTTTTTTTTTTTTTTTTTTTTTTTTTTTTTTTTTTTTTTTTTTTTTTTTTTTTTTTTTTTTTTTTTTGCTCTCCATTTGCTTGGTAAATATTCCTCAATCCCTTTATTTTGAGCCTATGTATGTCTTCGCATGTAAGATTGAGCTCCTGGATACTGCACACCAGTGGTTCTTAACTCTATCTAATTTGCCAGGCTGTGTCTTTTAATTGGGGCATTTAGCCCATTTACATTTAAGGTTAATATTATTATGTATGAATTTGATCCTGTTATCATGATGCTAGCTGACTATTTTGCATATTAGTTGATGCAGTTTCTTCATAGTGTCATTGGTCTTTATATTTTGGTGTGTTTTTGCAGTGGCTGGTACCAGTTTTTCCTTTCTATATTTAGTGTTTTCTTTGGGAGCTCTTGCAAGGCGGGCAGCTCTTGCAAGCAAATCCCTCATCATTTGCTTGTCTGGAAAAGATTTTATTTCTTCTTTGCTTATAAAGCTTAGTTTGGCTGGATATAAAATTCTGGGTTGAAAATCTTTCTTTAAGAATGTTGAATATTGGCCCCCCATCTCTTCTGGCTTGTGGGGTTTCTACAGATAGATCTGCTGTTAGTCTGATGGCTTTCTCTTTGTAGGTGACCTGATCTTTCTCTCTGGCTGCTCTTAATTTTTTTCCTTCCTTTCAACTTTGGAGAATCTGATGATTATGTGTCTTGGGGTTGATCTTCTTGTAGTGGTGTTCTCTGTATTTCCTGAATTTGAATGTTGGCCTGTCTTCCTAGGTTGGGGAAGTTCTCCTGGATAATAACCTGAAGTGTGTTTTCCAACTTGGTTCCATTCTCCCTGACACTTTCAGGAACACCAATCAATTATAGGTTTGGTCCTTCTACAAAGTCCCACATTTTGTGGAGGCTGTGTCTGTTCCTTTTCATTATTTTTTCTCTAATCATGTCTTCATACTTTATTTCAGCAAGGTGGTTTCTGAAGTTCTTTCTTCTGCCTGATTAGGCTATTAATACTTGTTTATGCTTCACTCAATTCTCATGCTGTGTTTTTCAGCACCACCAGGTCATTTTTATTCCTCTCTAAACTGGTTATTCTAATTAGCAGTTCCTGTAACCTTTTATCACGGTTCTTAGCTTCCTTGCTTTAGGTTAGAACATGCTCCTTTAGGCCAGGTGCAGTGGCTCACACCTGTAATCCCAGCATTTTGGGAGGCCAAGGCAGGTGGATCACCTAGGTCTGGAGTTTGAGACCAGCTGACCAACACGGTGAAACCCCATCTCTACTAAAAATAAAAAAAAAATCAGCTGGGCATGATGGTGCATGCCTGTAATCCCAGCCACGTGGGAGTCTGAGGTAGGAGAATTGCTTGAACCCAGGAAGTGGAGGTTGCAGTGAACCAAGATCATGCCATTGCATTCCAGCCTGGGCAAAAAGAGCAAAACTCCGTCTCAAAAAAAAAAATGCTTTAGCTCAGAAGAATTGACTATCCACCTTCCGAAGCCTACTTCCATAAATTCATCAATTTCATTCTTTATCCAGTTTTGCACGCTTGTTGGAGAGGTATTGCAATCACGTGGAGGAGAAGAGGCATTCTAGCTTTTGGAATGTTTCGCGTTTTTGCACTGGTTTCTCCTCATCTTCATGGATTTTTCTACCTTTGATTTTTGAGGTTGATGACCTTTGCGGGGGTCTTTTTTGTTAATGTTGCTGTTGTTGCTGCTGTTTTCTGTTTGTTAGTTTTTCTACTAACAGTCAAGCCTTTCCTCTGCATGTCTGCTGTAGTTTGCTAGAGGTCCACTCCAGACCCTGTTCTCCTGGGTATCAAGAGTAGAGGCTACAGAACAGTAAAGACTGCTGCCTGCTCCTTCCTCTGGAAGCTTCATCCCAAGGGACACCAGACTGATACCAGCCAGAGCTCTCCTGAATGAGGTTTCTGTTGACCCCTGTTGGGAGGTCTCTCCCAGTCAAAGGCAGAGGAGTCAGGGACCCACTTGAGAGGATGTCTGTCCCTTAGCAGAGTTAGTGTGCTGTCAGGATCAGCTGCTCTCTTCAGAGCCAGCAGGCAGGAAAAATATGTCTGGTGAAGTTGCACCCACAGCTGCTCCTCCCGCCAGGTGCTCTGTCCCTAGAAGCTGAGAGTTTTATCTGTAAGCCCCTGACTGGAGCTGCTGGATTTCCTTCAGAGATGCCCCCTGCCCAGTGAGTAGGAATATAGAGAAGCAACCTGGCCACACCGCTTTGCCATGATATGGTGAATTCTTCCCAGTCCAAACCTCCCAGTCTCCTTAGCACGGTCAGTGGAAAATTACCTACGAAAGCCTCCGTACTGGTGGATGTCCTTCCTGCCACCAAGCTCAATTGTCCCAGGTTGACTCCAGACTGCTGTGCTGGCAGTGAGAATTTCAAGCTAGTAGTTCTTAGCTTGCTAGGCTCCCTGGGAGTGGGACTCAACATGTGAGATCATTTGACTCCCTGGCTTCAGCCCCCTTTCCAGGGGAGTGGATGGTTCTCCTGTCTCACTAGGGTTCCAGGAGCCACTGGGGTACAAAAAAACAACTGCATCTAGCTCAGTGCCTGCCCAATCAGCTGCTCAGTTTTGTGCTTGAAACCCAGGGCTCTGGTAGTATAGGCTCACGAGGGAATCTCCTGATCTGCAGATTGCAAAAGTCCATGGGAAAAGTGTAGTACCAGGGAAGGGTAGCACAGTCCCTCGTCACTTCCCTTGGCTGGGGGAGGGAGGGCCCGGCTACTTGCACTTCCTGGGTGAAGCGATGCCCCACCCTGCTTCTGCTTGCTCTCCCTGGATTGCACCCACTGCCTAACTAATCCCAATGAGATGAACTGAGCACTTCAGTTGGAAATCACCCACCTTCTCACTGGGAGCTGCAGACTGGATCTGTTTCTATTTGGCCATCTTGGCCCCTCCTCCCAAGAATTTCATTTTTCTAAAAAGCAAACAAGTTGCTAAAGGCAAACTGTGGGCTAATGTGTGAATATGGAATTCCTGAGACTCACAGACACAAGGAAAATTCACACCTCTCTCATACACTTTTCTTCACAGACTTTTACTGGATGTTTACAAGAAAGACTGGCTCTCCATATTTGGGGATTTCCTGGTGATCCTGATCCCCATCTCCAAGACAGCCAAACTTTTCTTTACATCATTGATGGGTCTTGACCAGGAAAGAACATTCTACCCTCCAACAGTGGTAGAACACCTCATGGCCAGGCACGGTAGCTCACACCTGTAATCTCAACACTTGGGGAAGCTGAAGTGGGTGGATCACTTGAAGTCAGGAGTTTGAGACAAGCCTGGCCAACATGGTGAAACCCCTTCTCTACTGAAAATACAAAAATTACTTGGGTGTGGTGGCACATGGTTATAATCCCCACTACTCAGGAGGCTGAGGCAGAATTGCTTGAACCCAGGAGGCAGAGGTTGCAGTGAGCTGAGATCATGCCACTGCACTCCAGCCTGGGTGACAGAGCAAGACTCTGTCTCAAAAAACAACAACAACAACAACAACAACAACAAAACTGCCTTTAATGAACTGGGGCCAGGCCATTTCCCACAGGCTGACAGAATTTTAGCCTGTCTAATAGTAAGGCTGGACCAGGACAAGAAAGAGTCCTCACTGGTCCCCATCACCAGGCTAGCAGGCGTGAGTAACAAGCAACAGGAGGCTGGAGGAAGGGCAAGCATGCATCAGGAAACATCCCTCCAAGGTACAGGTACATTGGGAATTCTGAAAGCTGAGGTAAAGCAGGAACATTTTTTAAAAACAAAACAAAAAAAACCCTGGAAACTCAGCTTCTACCCTAAGCACAATGTTTTGAAGTTGGAGGTACACTGAAGGCAACCACAAAAACAAAAACCAAAAAAACCTCAAACCCACCATACATCCTAATAAACTGACTCAACTCCACTCTTTTTCTGGAAGTGTACACATCTCTTCTCCTAAGCCTTAAAATCCCAGAGGAAGGAAGTAGATTTTTTTTCTTTTTAATTGTTTTTATTATACTTTAAGTTCTGGGATACATGTGCAGAATGTGCAGGTTTGTTACATAGGTATACATGTGCCATGGTGGTTCGCTGCACCCATCAACACATCATCTACATTAGGTATTTGTAGCAGGTTTTTTTTTTTTTTAAGGCTAGTCAAGTGAAGCTGAAGCAGATTTTTTTTTTCTGAGACTGCATCTCACTCTGTCACCCATGCTGGAGTGAAATGGTGTGGTCTCAGCTCACTGCAACCTCCACCTCCTGGGTTCAAGTGGTTCTCCCACCTCAGCCTCCTTAGTAGTTGGGACTATAAGCACATGCCACCACACCTGGCTAATTTTTGTGTTCTTAGTAGAGATGGGGTTTCACTATGTTGGCCAGGCTGGTCTTGAACTCCTGACCTCGTGATTCACCTGCCTCGGCCTCTCAAAGTGCTGAGATTACAAGTGTGAGCCACCGTGCCTGGCCTGACATTTTTTAAAGAAGAAATATTTAAAGAGAAATTCGCCAAGAATCTTCAGAAAATAATGAAAGATACAAACTACAGATCCAAAAAGCTCAGTTTATTTATCCATCCATCTACTGCAAGACATCTTGGTTGCTTCCAGGTTTTGGCAACTATGAAGAAAGCTTCTATAAACAGCTGTATGCAAGTGTTTTGTGTGAACATAGTTTTCAACTTATTTGGGTAAATTCCAAGGAAAGAAAGCTGCTACAAACAGCGGTATGCAGGTGTTTTGTGCGAACATAAGTTTTTAACTCATTTGGGTAAATTCTAAGGAGTGCAAATGCTGGATCATATGGTAAGAGCATGTTTAGTTTTGCAAGAGATAGCCAAACTGCCTTCCAAAAAGACTGTGAAGTGGTTGATACAGTTTGAGCTACCATATTTGTTACTGTTTTCTATTTGTTGCTTTTGTTCTTAGTTCCTATTTCTGTCTTCACTCTTTTTCTGCCTTCTGTGGTTTTAATTGAGCATTTTATATGATTCCATTTTCTCTCTTTTCTTAGCATACCAATCATACTTCTTTTTCTTACTTTTTAAAGTGGTTGCCCTAGAGTTTGAAATATACATTTATAACTAACCCCAACCCACTTACAAATAATACTTTACCACTTCCCATATAGTGCAAGTACCTAATAACCAAGTATTTCTAACTCTCCCTCCCATCCCTTATATCATTGCTGTCATTCATTTCACTTATTCATAAGCACGCATAAATGTGTATACACACACACACACACACACACACACACAATTGAATACATTGTTAATATTATTAAACAAACTGTTATCAGTTACATCACTTAAGAATAAGAAAAATAACCATTTATTTTACCTTTACTTACTCCTTCTCTGATGCTTTCTTTATACAGATCTGAGGTTCTGAGCTATATCATTTTTCCTTTCCCTGAACAACTTCTTTCAATATTTCTTACAAGAAACATATATTGGCAACAATTTCATCTGATTTTTGTTGATCTGAGAAAGTCTTTATCTCATCTTCACTTTTGAAGGATAATTTTGCAGGGACAGAATTCTAGGTTGGTGGGGTTTTTTTCTCTTAATGCTTTAAATGCTTCACTCCACCTTTCTCTTGCATGATTTCTCAGAAGGCAGAAGTATTTCTTATCTTTGCTCTTTTATAGCTAAGATTTTTCCCCCTTTGGCTTTCTTTCAGGATTTTTTCTTTATCTGAAACTTGTGCAATTTTAATATGATATGCCTAGGTACAGTTTTTTGTTTTGGGAGCTTTTAAAAAAAATTATCCTGTTTGGTGTTCTCTGATTCTTAGATCTGTGGTTTGATGTCTGACATTAATTTGAGGGATATTATTGCCTTACTGCTTCAAATATTGCTTCTGTTCCTTTCTCAGTTTCTTCTCTGATACTACCATTACATATATTTACATTTTTGTAACTATCTTACGGTTCTTGGATATTCTATTTTATAAATTTTTTTTTCTCTTTGCTTTCCATTTTGGGAAATTTCTATTGACATATCTTTAGTCTTAGTGTTTCCTTCCTCATCTGTGTCCAGTATACTGATGAGCTTAACCAAAAGTATTCTTAATTTCAGTTACTATGTTTTTATTTCTAGCATCTTCATTTGATCTGAGTCTTTCTTAGAGTTTGCATTTCTCTGCTTACATTACTCATCTGTTCTTGCATGTTACCTACTTTTTCTATTAGTGCCCTTGGTATATTAACCAAAGTTGTTTAAAATTCCCAGTCTGATAATTCTCACATCCTTGCCAGATCTGGGTCTGATTCTGATTCTGATGGTTGCACTGCCTCTTCAAATTGTGTTTTCTGCCTTTTAATATGCCTTGTGATATGCTGCTGAAAGGTGGACATGAGGTATTGGGTAAAAGGAATTGTAGTAAATAGACTTTTAGGTTTTGTTGTTGTTGTTGTTTGAGACAGAATTGCACTCTGTTGCCCAGGCTGGAGTGCAGTGGTGTGATCTCAGCTCACTGCAAACTCCACCTCCCAGGTTCAAGTGATTCTCCTGCCTCAGCCTCCTGAGTAGCTGGGATTACAGGTGTGTGCCACCATGCCCAGCTACATTTTTTTGTATTTTTAGTAGAGATGGAGTTTCACCATGTGGGCCAGGCTGGTCTCCAACTCCTGGCTTCCAACTCCTGGCCTCAAGTGATTCTTCCACCTTGATCTCTCAAAGTGCTAGGATTACAGGCATGAGCCGCTGCGCCTGGCTTTTAGTAATATAGTGGTAATATATGGAGGGCAGGGAAGTGTTCCATAGTCCTATGATTAGATTTCAGTCTTTTGGTAAGCCTGTGGTGCTAGATGGTGAACTTCACCAGGGCTTTTCAGCTTTTTATCCCCCTTTAAATGGGAAGGGATAGCCAGAGGAGGCTGGAGTTATTTTCCTTGCCCCAGATGAATCAGGCTCTTATAAAACTTCAGCAGTTAGGCTCAAGTCTTATCAAAAACAGAATGCTCTGACACACGGCAAAATGGTTTCTTATTTCTCCCCCTGCTGGAAGCATAAGGAGATTTTTTTCCGATCTTTACATAAAACTTACGGAAGTGTGAGGAATACCTGATGATGGGGATCCTCTGGGGTTTCTATTACTTAGGCTTGTCCACACTGAGCCCCCACAATTTGTCAACTATCGTTCAAGTTTTTCTATCCTGGTACTTATTCTCATGGAGGTGAGTTTTGCTCTGGTTAAGTTATAATTTTCTGTATCTGCCTGTTTGTCTCCCCAATTCTGGGGGCAGAAGTTTACCTTGTGACCTCACCTCTCTTCTAGATCTAAGAAGAGTTTTTAATTTTTCAGATTGTTCAGTTTTTATTTGTTGTTAGGATGGAGTGGCAACTTCTAAACTGCTTACATGCTGGATTGGAAACCCAAATTCCTAAGCATCTTTCGAGACAAATAAAAGCTGAGATAATGCATTACCCCCAGACCTGCCCTACAAGAACTTGAATCTACACAAAGAAAGAAAGACGTCTGGAATGGATAAATGAAGATAAACATAAAATATTTTTTCTTATTTTTAATTATCTAAAAGATAATTGTCTAAAGCAAAAAATAGTAGCAGTGTGTTGGATTACAGCATATAATAAAGTGTATAAAAACTATAGCACAAAATTGGGAGAAAAAATTAGGAGTATCATACAGTTCTTAAACATATTATACATACTATTTGAAGGTTGACTGTGATTAACTAAAGGTGCATATTGTAAACTTAAGGACAACCACTAAAATTTGCTCAAAAGAAGTTACAAATAAGCCAATCATGGAAGGAAACAAAATAGTATAAAAAATAGCCAATTCAAAAGCAGGCAGAAAAGGGAGAAAAAAGAAACAAAAAAACAGATGGAACAAGTAGAAAACAGCCAGAAAAATGACAGATTTTAGTCCAACTATATCAATAACTATATTAAGTACAAATGGTCTAAACATACAAAAAAAGAGATTGTCCAATTGGATGAAAAAGTAAGGCATGATTATATGCTTTCTATAAGGAGCTCACTCTACACATAAAGATACAGATGGGTTAAAAGCAAAATATGTCGAGAGGATAAAAATAAAAGCCACACACTGGGAGAAAATATTTGCAAAACACGTATCTGATAAAGGACTGTTATTAAGAATGTATAAAGAACTCTCAAAACTCAACAGTAAGAAAATAAATAGCCCAACTTTAAAAATGGGCAAAAATATCTAAACAAACACACCACATCAAAGACGATATACAAATGGCAAGTAAGCACATGAAAAGATGCTAAATATTGGCCAGGTGTGGTGACTCATGCCTGTAATCTCCATACTTTGGGAGGCTGAGGCAGGCAGATCAGAAGATCAGGAGTTCAAGACCAGCCTGGCCAACATGGTGAAACCTCATCTCTACTAAAAATACAAAATTTAGCCAGGCATAGTGGTGTGTACCTATAGTCCCAGCTACTCGAGAGGCTGTGGCAGAAGAATCACTTGAACCTGAGAGGCAGAGGTTGCAGTGAGCCAAGAAAGTGCCACTGCACTCCAGCCTGGGTGACAAAGGGAGACTCCATCTCAAAAAAATAAAAAAATAAATAATAATATATCAATATTTGCTCATCAATTGTAACAAATGCCACATGAAAGCAAGATGTTAATAAGAGAAACTGTATTGGGGTAGGGGATTATAGAAGCACTGTACTTTATGCTGTTTTTGTAAACCCCTAAAACTTCTTTTAAAAATAAAGTGCATTAATTTAACAAAAGTTAAGTGATAGAAACTGACATATTGTTGAAACATAAATCAAAAGAAAGCTAGAGAAGCTATTAGCATCAAAAAATTAGACTTCAGAATAAGAAATATTATATATATAAAATCAGGGACATTATAGGATTATCATCCTCTAATGGTGGTAAATTAACCAAGAATACATAACAATCCTAATTATGTACTTACCTAACCAAGAGTTTCAAAATACATGAAGGAAAAATGACAGACCTGAATAGAAACATACAAACCCACAATTACAGTTACATTTCAACAGTCCTCAGTAAATGACAGAACAAAAAGAGAAAAAATAAGTAAGGATATAGAAAATCTGAACAATATTATCAACCAACTTGACCTAGTTGACATTTACAGAACATTCAACTCAACAACAGCAGAATACACATTCTTTTCTAGTGCACATAAAACATTCATCAAGACAAACCATATTCTTGGTCATAAAATAATCCTCAACAAATTTAAAATTACTGAAAACACACAAAGTATGTTATCTGACCACAACAGAATAAAATTAGAAAAACAGAAATATCTGGAAAATCCCCAAATATTTGTTAAATAAGCAACATGCTTCTAAGTAATTCATGAGTCAAAGTGGAAGTCATAAAGGAAATTAGAAACTATTCTGAGTTGAATTTACATGTAAGGACAACATAACATACTTGCGTGATGACCTTGCCCAAGTGATCGAAGTTTATTTCACCAGTCATGTTCCCCTAAAATTATGCAACATGAAGAGTACATTCTTCCCCCAAATTCATAACTTTAGTATAATCATCATAAGAAAACGTAAGAGAAATCTAAGTTGGTGGCCCTTCTATAATACATATGGCTGGTAATAACCATCAAGGTCTTTAAAACAAGGAAAGAGTAAATGAAAGAGACATGATGACTAGAAGCACTGTGGCTTCTAGGATCCTGGATTGGATCCTAGAACAGTAAAAGGACATTAGTAGAAAAGTTGGTTAAATCTGAATAAAGTCTGAATCTTAAAGTAATAGTAATATATCAATGTTAATTTTTTAGATTTGAAAAATGTACCATGGTTATGTAAGTTATTAACATTATAGGAAATGGTGAAATATATGAGAGAACTCTATATTCTATTTAAAACTTATATAAATCTAAAATTTATCTCAATGTAAAAAGGTATTTTTTCAAATTTTGGCATGATATAGTCAAAACAATGCTTATAAGAAAAGGTAGATCATTAAATGTTTTTATAAAATTAGAAGAAAAGTTTCCAGTCAATAACCTGATCTTCTACTCTAAGAACCTAGAAAAAGAACAACAAATTAAAT
Organism: Alouatta palliata; assembly: GCA_004027835.1. Taxonomy (NCBI): domain Eukaryota; kingdom Metazoa; phylum Chordata; class Mammalia; order Primates; family Atelidae; genus Alouatta; species Alouatta palliata. The sequence continues at coordinate 22,136 of PVKV010022575.1, read as the reverse complement.
GCAAAGCAAAAAGAAGGAAAAAATTTATGTAGAAGGGCAAAAATCAAGGAAACATGACAGAGAGACGCAATATAGAAAATCTATGAAACCAAAGGTTAACTCCTTGAGAGGTTAAAGACCTCTACAAGAAAAACTCTAAAACACTGCGGAAAGAAATCATAGATGACACAAACAAATGAAAATAGATCCCATGCTCATGGATTGGTAGAATCAATATTGTGAAAATGATCATACTGCCAAAAGCAATCTATAAATTCAATGCAATTCCCATTAAAATATCACCATCATTCTTTACAGAATGAGAAAAAAAATTCTAAAATTCATATGAAACCAAAAAGAGCTGCACAGCCAAAGAAAGACTAAGCAAAAAGATACCCTTTTTTTCTAAGACAAATATCAATCATAAGAATAACACATTAATTAATATGAATAAATTATTTTCATTAAAAATAAAAGATTTGAAAAATATAGTTGAGTATTTTTCTATCACGGTGATCCACACACAGATAACAAGTATAAACTCTGGATAAAATACAAAATACAATTAGCAGAAGTCAATGGAGAGTATAAATAAAAGCAGACAGATAATGGATGGAAGTTTAACCTTGAAGGAAGAGAACAGTACAGGGTGATTTCCTGTTTTTAAAATGACTGTTAGTCTCAGGACATACCATAGTTGATGGTACATAGAGCAGCTAAAATGTTGATAGAAAACCCAGTTTTCTTAACCTAAAAAAAGGAACAAATCTGGAAGCATCACATTATCTGACTTTATACTATAAGGCCATAATCACCAAAACAGCATGATATTGGTATAAAAACAGGCACATAGACCAATGGAACAGAATGCAGAATCCAGAAATAAATAAAGCCAAATAATTACAGCCAACTGATCTTTGAAAAAGCAAACAAAATATAAAGTGGGGAAAGGACACCCTGTCCAACAAATGATGCTGAGATAACTGGCAAGCCATTTGTAAAAGAATGAAACTAGATCCTCATCTCTCACCTTATACAAAAATCAATTCAGGATGGATCAAAGACTTAAGACCAGAAACCATAAAGATTCTAGAAGATCACACTGAAAAAACCCTTCTAGACATTGGCCAGAAGGCAAAGACTTCATGACCAAGAACCCAAAAGCAAACAAACAAAGACACACACAAACAAAAAGATAAACATATATATCATCTCAGGGCTTGAAAAGATCAATTCAACAAATTTGTAGTCAAACTGACATTTAAAAAAAGAAGAAACAAATTGCTTATATCAGAAATGAAAGAAGGGCTACCACTACAGATTGCTCTGACATTAATATATTTAACAACTTGGATGAAACAAACACATTCCTAGAAAGACACAAACTACCAAAAGCTCACTCAAGAAGAAATAGATAATGTGAATGATCCCATACTTATTAAAGTATATTCCAACAAAGAAAACTCCAGCACAAATGGGCTCATTTAATGAATTCTATCAAATACTTAAGAAATACTAGCAATTCTATATAAACTATTCTGGAAAATAGAAGAGAATGGAATACTTCCCAACTCATGAGGTGAGCATTACCCTGATAACAAAACTAAAGAAAGACAATATAGAAAAAGAAAACTAAAGAGCAATATATCTCATGTACATAGATTTATAAATCTGCAAGAAAAACATTAGTAAGTTGAATCCATCAATATATCAGATAGATAAGATCATGATCGAATAGAGTTTTTAATCCCAAGAATGCAAGGTAGAAACTACAGTGATCCAGAGGACCTAGCTAAGATCCCTGATGAAGGTGGCTACACTAAAAAGGGATTTTCAAAGTAGATGAAACAGCCTTCTACTGGAAAAAGTGCCATCTAGGACTTTCGTAGCTAGAGAGGAGCCGTCAATGCCTGGCTTCAAACCTTCAAAGGGCAGGCTGACTCTCCTGTTATTGTGATATTCACTTTAATTTGTGGTGGTCCAGAACTGAACCTGCAATATCTGAGGTATGCCTATATTTCTGTGTAAAGCATGGCAGTTAGAAATGAGGCATTTTGGCCCCTGCTGAGATGTTCTGAATAAAAGTGTTTTATAAAGAATGATGGTAGAAGCGATATACATTTTCATTTGCCTCTTCCATCCCTTGGCTATTTTCAAAGACGGCACTGCTCTTGAGAGATGATCTAGTAAGGGCAAAATGAGTACTGATAAAAAAAATGCTTAACATAAAAAATAATAGATTTATATATTTAAATATAGGCAATTCTTTTTTTTTTTTTTTTTTTTTTTTGAGATGGAATCTTGCTCTGTCGCCCAGGCTGGAGTGCAGAAACATGATCTCAGCTTACCGCAACCTCCGCCTCCCGGATTCAAGCAATTCTCCTGTCGCAGCCTCCTGAGTAGCTGGGGCTACAGGCACCTGCCACCACACCTGGCTAATTTTTGTATTTTTAGTAGAGACAGGGGTTTCACCATATTGGCCAGGCTGGTCTTGAACTCCTGACCTCGTGATCCACCCGCCTCGGCCTCCCAAAGTGCTGGGATTACAGGTGTGAGCCACCAGGGCAATTCTTTTCAGCTATTTTATTTAAATATAGGCAAAATATTTATTTTATTTAAACAAAAGGCAATTTTATTTAAATAAAAGACAATTCTTTAAATATAGGCAATTCTTTTAATATTTAAATACAGACAATTCTTTTCAGTTATTTTAACATTCATGCATAGCAGATGTCATTTGCTAAAAAGAAAGCAAATTCGAACAGCTGAAAAAGTTCTGGTTAGTGACATTGATTATTTTAAATGTAACAAGATGTCATAGAAAAAAGATATCCTTTTTTCTATGGCAAATATATCAATCATAAGAATAACACATTAATATGAATAAGTTATTTTCATTAAAAATAAAAGATTTGAAAAATATAGTTGAGTATTTTTCTATCACGGTGATCCACACACAGATAACAAGTATAAACTCTGGATAAAATACAAAATACAATTAGTAGAAGTCAATGGAGAGTATAAATAAAAGCAGGCAGATAATGGATGGAAGTTTAACCTTGAAGGAAGAGAACAGTACAGGGTGATTTCCTGTTTTTAAAATGACTGTTCGTCTCAGGACATACCATAGTTGATGGTACATAGAGCAGCTAAAATGTTGATAGAAAACCCAGTTTTCTTAACCTAAAATATCAGATTACAAAGTCTGGAGCAAGAACAAATGCTGAAAAGTAAAAAGGAAATCCCAATAAAAAGAGAGGCGTGGAGATGCTCCATCTCTGTGTAAACCCTGCCCAAATCTCTGGCAGACTGCTAGTAGGTTATACTGCAAGTAGCCCAGCCAGGAATTAAAGAACAATACTGCATAAAAAAAAGGTTTGCAGTTTGTGTCCAACCAAGTTAATTGCTTCCTAATTAACAACAACAACATTCTTCCAGCCAGGCACGGTAGCTCATGTCTGTAATAGCTCACTTTGGGAGGCCACGGCAGGTTGGATCACTTGAGGTCAGGATTCAAGACAGCAACATTCTTCAAAGGAGTATCACAGAATCCGGAGTTTCCCCCTAGCAACCAGGGTACAATAGAAAGTTATCTGACAAATGAAGGACCAGAAACATGTGACCTATTTCCAAGAGAAAGGACACAGAAATCAATCCAAAAGATGAAACAGATGTTGGAATTCACAGACAAGGATTTCAAAGTGGTCATTAGAGGCATGTCCAATGATATAAAGAAAAATAATACTCATAGTTAGTGAAAAGAAGACAAGTTTCAGAAAAGAACAAGAAACAACAATAAAGCATTAACTAAAAATTATAGAACTGAAAAATACAGTATCTGAATTTAAAACTTTAATAGATGGGGTTAACATGAAAATAGAGATGATGGAAGAATCACTGAGATTAGATATTATTTAATCTGAAGAAGAGAGAAGACAGAAAAGAATTAACAGAGCCTTAGGGAACTATCAGACAACAATGAAAGGTTGTATATATGTAAGAGGAGTCCCAGAAAAAAGAAAAAAAAAAGAACGTGGTAGAAAAAGTAACTAGAGAAAGAATGACCAAAATTTTCACGAATTTGGTCAAAGAAATAAACATTACTGATTCAAGAAGCTAAACAAACCCAGCATGGTACTGGCATAAAAACAAAACAGAAGCAAGAACCTAGCAATAAATCCAGATATTTACAGCCAACTGATTTTCAACAAAGATGCCAAAACAGTACTGGGTAAGGAATAGTCGCTTAAATAAATGGTGCTGGGAAAACAGAATACCATATGCAGAATAATGAAACTAGACCTGTCTCTTTCACCATACACAAAAATCAATTCAAAATGGATGAAATACTTGAATGTAAGACCCCAAACTATGAAACTAGGAGAAGAAAACATTGGGGAAACACTTCCAGACATTCAGACTGGGCAAAGATTTTTATGGCAAGGATCTTTTTTGTGCACAGCCAAAAAAAAAGCAAAAATAAACAAATGGGATTATATCAAACAAAAAAAGCTTCTGCACAGCAAAGGAAACAATCAACAGAGTGAAGAGACTACCTACAGAATGGGGGGAAATATTTGCAAACTATTCATCTGACAAGGAATTGATAGCCAGAATATGCAAAGAACTCAAACAACTCAATAGCAAAAAATTAAAATAATCCGATTTAAAAATAGGCAAATATGCTGGACACCTTGAAAGAAGACACAGAAATGGCCAACAGGTATATGAAAAAAATGCTCAACATCACTAATCATCAGGGAAATGCAAACCAAAACCACAATTGAAATATCTCCTCACACCTGTTAGAAGGGCTATTTTTAAAAAGACAAAAAATAACAAACGTTGGCAAGGCTGCGGAGAAAAGGGAACTCTTACACACTGTTGGTAGGAATGTAAATTACTAAAGCCATTATGTAAAACATCATGGAGGTTCCTCAAAAAACTAAAATAGAACTACTTTATGATCCAGCAATCTTATTGCTAGGTACATATTCAGAGGGAAGGAAATTCTCGTGTCAAAGAAATATCTGCACACCCATGTTTATTGTAGCACTCTTCACAATAGCCAAGATATGGAATCAACCTAAGTGTCCATTAACAGATGAATGGATAATGTGATACATGGAATATTATTTAACCACAATAAGAATGAAATTCTGTTGTTTACGGCAACATGGATGAACCTGGAGGACATTATGTTAAGGGAAATAAGCCAGGCAGAGAAAGATCAATAACACATGCTCTTACTTATATATCGAAGCTAAAAAAAAAAAAAATTGACTTCATAGAAGAGAGTAGAATAGTAGTTACTAGACGCAGGGAAGGTTAAGAAAAAGGGTAGGATAACCAACAGTTGGTTAACACGATACAAATGCACAGCTAGATAGGCGGAATAAGCTCTAGTGCTCTATAGCACTGTAGGGTGAATATAATTAACAATTAATTTTATATTTTCAAATATCTAGAAGAGCAGATTTTGAATGTTCCCACATACAAACACACACACACAGATAAATGTTTGAGGTGACAGATATGCCAATTACCATGATTTAATCATTACACAGTATATACACATATCAAAATATCACACTGTACCCCAAAAATATATACAATTATGTCAATTGAAAAGAAAAAAGCAACAAACCCTAAAAAGCCATATGAAATCTTTAAATCTAAAATAAAATGTTGAAAATTTACAAAATTTAAAGAGATTTTTAAAATTCTCATCTGAGATACCAAATTAAAAGATAATATATAATGAAACACATTTCTTCTCGAGGGCCAGGTCATTTAAGAAAAAAATCTGCTTGCAACTCTGCTACCAGCTATTTCCTTAAGTTTCTCCACAATAATGACAGCAAGGTAGGTCTCAGGAAGTGGCAGAGGCAAAATGTGGTGAGAATCTACTGAGAAACTTACTTTGGGCTTCACAATCTCCTTCATCCTCTTGATTTCCTCCTCAGACATGACATCATAATACCTGATGATGTCCTACTCATCCTCCTCTTCCAAGTGGGTGATGAGTAGCTGTGGAGCTCTCTTGCCATAGCAGTACCTACAGAAAAGCCTCTGCTCTCTCTGTTGTGGTGCCTGGGGAGCACACAGCAACAGGCTCTGGCTTAAGTCCCAGTCCCCTCTGGCTGCAGGCACTAGCCCCACTCCTTATGCCCACCTCCTTCACCCCTCAGAACTGAAACAAAAGTCCTTTTCTTGGTTGGCACAAATGACAAACATAAATCATTCAACGGCTTCTTATCTGCCAAGAACATTCCTTCTCACATCTACAAGCTCTATGAGGGAAGCCACCCTTACACAGGACTTGTACAACAGTAACAATTCAATTTATATGGGCCTGGAGAAAAACAGCCTTTCTCTTCCAGTCATCTTTCTATAATGTCCAGGGTAACTAGCTCACTCCCTTGATTGACCTTACAGTGGTTTCTATTCTGTATAGCCTTGCTACTCCCAGTGTGGCCCATGGACCAGCAGCACCAGCATCACATGGGAGATTGTTAGGAATACAGACTCTCAAGCTCTACTCTAACTTACTGAACGAAGATCTGCATTTTTGCAAGACTCTCAGGAGATTCCTATGCACAATGAAGTTTGAAAACTGCCTAACAAAGCAAAACCCAAGTTCTATATCATGACCCACCTGATCCTCCACAATACAAGCCTGCTTATTTTAACATCTTGAATACCATAGTTTCCTTTTTCAAATGTTATGCTCTACTAATATAACAAATTATTGCTGTTCTCAAAATGTACTGTAATTTTTTTCACTGTACATCTGCACATGGAACAGCATCAGCCTAAAACTTCTCTTACTACCACTGTCTGCATGAAATTCTGGTTCAGGAGTCCTCTCCTTGTGAACTCTCAATCCTCTGTGTCCTAAAGTCAGGTTAACTGCATCTTCTGTGTTGCCACCAAACTTTGCACATACCACTATGTACATTTTAAATTTGAAGGGGCATATATTATTTATTTTCCCGCAAGTATCACTAGTACTGAGCCAGAAACACAACAGGTACAAAACATTAATGCTAATCAGGCCAAAATAAAGGCAAAAAGGAACTTTCCAAAGGCAATAATGTAACAAGCTATTAAGAAAATGTCCCACAAATTAATCAAAGTAGAGTGTAATAATTAAGATATGATGAAAGACTGAGAAAAATACTATTTTTTTTCTATAGGCATATAATAAAAAACTATTGAAAAGTAATATAAATAGTGGTCTTAATGCCTAGCAACTAATTAGCCATCAATACAAGTAAGTGCTCAATATAACTGTAACACTGAGAGAGACCCAGAGTAGCATTTCAGGGACAGGTCTGAGGACTAGAATACTTTCTCAAACAAATCTGGCCCTTCAAAGCCAAGGTCCCAAGCATTCATATTACCAGGTAATCTGAAGGTCTCTCAAGTACCCTAAGCAGCCCTTTCAACCCCATCCACCTCCTTTCCCATTTTTACAGCTGTCTTTGTGTATCTGGGCTTCTCTAACAAAATACCTTTGATTGAGTGGCTTATAAACAAGAGAAATTTATTTTTCACAGCTTGGAGGCTGGAAGTCCAAGATGAAGGCACCCAGCAGATTCATGTCTGGTGAGAGCCTGCTTTCTGGTTCACACATGGAGCCTTCTAGCTGTGTTCTCACATCGTGGGAAGGGTGAGACAGGCAGCTCTCTTGGGTCTCTTTGACAAGGGCACTAATAGCCTCCCAAAAGACCTCATTTTCTAATAATATCACATGTGGGTTAGGATTTCAACATATGAATTCCAGAGAGACACAAACATTTAGAGCATAGCAACGAGTCTGATATCCTCTCCACAGCAGAGGCTCTCATAGACCTCCCAGTTTTGCAGAGTCCAGAGAATCCTCCAGAACAGTACTCAATGTCTCCTTCTTCGTCTTTGATGCCTTGTGTCCAAGCTTTCCTGCCCTTTCTTCCTCCAACAAGTTCGTAAAGTTGGCAGATTCAGCTGGACTTGTTGGCGAGAGGAGTCTGGTCATCGGAAAGAAGAGAGGGTAGGAAATGGCTAGCAATCAGGGAGGTCACTTAGAGAAGCTCTGCAAATCCCTTCTTCAAACTACTCTCACAAACCTGTGTAGAATTTGAACATTGTCCAGAATTAGAATTGAGAGAGAAATAAAGACTAGGGTGGAGAAAACCCACCCCACCTTTCTTCACCCACTAGTGCCAAGGACCCTAGCACAGACAGGCAGCCAGGGGTCCTACTTCATTCACAATTCACCTTCATGCTGATCACATATGCTTCCTAATGTGTTTTCATGACAACGTTATGTTTTATACCATGTGCTGACCATAGTTAAAATGTACACTAGAGTCCCAGATAACTTACACCTTCTCTGATAATTTCCACAGGTATTACCACCTTATGTGCTTTCACAATACCCCAGAGAAAAGTCCAAGCAAGATTTCGGTTTCCCAGTATTCAGAAAAGAAAACTGAGTCCCAAAGTAATCAAGGAACTTAGGTCATGGCCACATAGAAAAAGAGGAGCAGATCAGAATTAGAGCCTAGACATCTAACTCAGTCCAAGGCTCCTACCAAAATAATTGAATTCACAAAGCTTATTTTTTTACGGTAGTCATGAAGGACTCTCCCATGCTAGCCAAAGTCAAAGACAGGGCACTGGCAATTGTGTCAACAGAAGATTTTCCTAACATGAGTTAGGGCAGCAAAGTCTAAGAGTGTGAAATTGGCTGGGCACAGTGGCTCAAGCCTGTAATCCCAACACTTAGGGAGGCAGAGGCGGGTGGATCACCTGAAGTCAGAAGTTCAAGAACAGCCTGGCCAACATGGTGAAACCGTGTCTCTACTAAAAATATAAAATTAATAGGGCGTGGTGGCAGATGCCTGTAATCCCAGCTACTCGGGAGGCTGAGGCAGGAGAATCGCTTGAACCCAGGAGGCAGAGGTTGCAGTGAGCCAAGATAATGCCACTGCACTCCAGCCAGGCCGACAGAGCGAGACTCTGTCTCAAAAAAAAAAAAAAAAAAAAAAAAAAAAGAGTGTAAAATCTTCCCAAGAATCTAAAACAGGTTTTTATGATGGTATAACTAAAAGAAAACATATCGCAGTCAAATTAGAAGTTGCCCTTTGGTCAGCTACAGTGATTATAAATCTAGCATTTGAGTACATTTCCCTGAGCTCTCACAATACTCTGAACCTTCATTATATCACTTGCCACACAATCCACTGAAGATGTCTGTTTAAATACCTAGCCTACCACCACCATCCCCAAACAGACATAAGATATTCTGGGCACAGGCCATAAATGTTTCACTTTTTTTGCCTAGTACAGCACCCTAGCATGTAACAGATCTTAAGTTTGCTGAATTCAATAAAAATGAGGTGACCCTGTAGCATCCCCATTTCTTGGTTGCCTATTTTATGCCAGAACATCTCCTTGGATAGAAATGGAATGTACTACCTGTCAAGGAGCTCCTTCCACTTTTTGGCATTTAAGATTTATATATATACTTTAAGCTCTGGGATACAGGTGCAGAACATGCAGGTTTGTTACATAGATATACACACACCATGGCAGTTTGCTGCACCTATCAACCTGTCATCTACATTAGGTATTTCTCCTAATGCTATCCCTCCCCTAGCCCCCACTCTCTGACAGGCCCCAGTGTGTGATGTGTCCCCTCCCTGTGTCCATGTGTTCTCATTGTTCAACTCCCACTTATGAGTGAGAACATGCGGTGTTTGGTTTTCTGTTTCTGTGTTAGTTTGCTGAGAATAATGGTTTCCACCTTCATCCACATCCCTGCAAAGGACATGAACTCATCCTTTTTATGGGTGCACAGTATTCTGTGGTGTATATGTGCCACACTTTCTTTATCCAGTCTATCATTGATGGACATTTGGGTTGGTTCCAAGTCTTTGCTATTGTAAATAGTGCTGCAATAAACATACGTCAGCATGTGTCTTTATAGTAGAATGATCTATAACCCTAAAGTAAGAGGATTGCTGAGTCAAATGGTATTTCCGGTTCTAGATCCTTGAGGAATTGCCACACTGTCTTCCACAATGGTTGAACTAATTTACACTCCCACGAACACTGTAAAAGCATTCCTATTTCTCCACATCCTCTCCAGCATCTGTTGTTTCCTGACTTTTTAATGAACACCATTCTAACTGGTGTGAGATGGTATATCTCATTGTGGTTTTGATCTGCATTTCTCTAATGACCAGTGATGATGAGCTTTTCTTCATATGTCTTTTGGCCACATAAATGTCTTCTTTTGAGAAGTGTCTGTGCATATCTTTGCCCACTTTTTGATAGGTTTTTTGATTCAAATTTGTTTAAGTTCCTTGTAGATTCTGAATATTAGATGTTTGCCAGATGGATAGACCTAGGTTTAAGTCTTTAATCCATCTTGAGTTAATTTTCGTATAAGGTGTAAGGAAGGGATCCAGTTTCAGTTTTCTGCATATGGCTAGCCAGTTTCCCCAACATCATTTATTAAATAGGGAATACTTCCCCCAATGCTTGTTTTTGTCAGGTTTGTCAAAGATCAGATGGTTGTAGATGCGTGGCATTTTTTCTGAGGCCTCCGTTCTGTTCCATTAGTCTATATATCTGTTTTGGTACCAGTACCATGCGTAGTATAGTTTGAAGTCAGGTAGCGTGATGCCTACATCTTTGTCCATTTTGCTTAGGATTGTTTTGGCTATACTAGCTCTGTTTTGGTTCCATATGACATTTAAAGTAACTTTTTCTAATTGTGTGAAGAAAGTCAATGGTAGCTTAAAGGGGATAGCATTGAATCTATAAATTACTTTGGGCAGCATGGCCATTTTCATGATATTGACTCTTCCTATCCATGATCATGGAATATTTTTCCATTTCTTTGTGTCTTCTCTTATTTCCTTGAGCAGTGAGTGGTTTATAGTTCTCCTTGAAGAGATTCTTCACATCCCCTGTAAGTTGTATTCCTAGGTATTTTATTCTCTTTGTAGCAGTTGTGAATGGGAGTTCACTCGTGATTTGGCTCTCTATTTGTCTATTATTGGTGTATACAAATGCTTGTGATTTTTGCACATTGATTTTGTATCCTGAGACTTTGCTGAAGTTGTTTATCAGCTTAAAGATTTTGGGCTGAGAAGATGGGGTTTTCTAAATATACAATCATGTCATCTCCAAACAATTTTACTTCCTATTTGAATACACTTTATTTCTTTCTCTTGCCTGATTGCTCTGGCCAGAACTTCCAATACTATGTTGGATGGGAGTGGCAACAGAGGGTATACTTGTCTTGTGCTGGTTTTCAAAGGGAACGCTTCCAGCTTGTGGCCATTCAGTATGATATTGGCTGTGAGTCTGTCATAAATAGCTCTTATTATTTTGAGGTATGTTCCATCAATACCTAGCTAATCGAGAGTTTTTAACATCAAGGGGTGTTGAATTTTATGGAAGGCCTTTTCTGCATCTATTGAGATAATCATGTGGCTTTTGTCACTGGTTCTGTTTATGTGATAGATTACACTGATTGATTTGTGTGTGATGAACCACGCTTGCATCCAAGAAATGAAGCCAACTTGATCGTGGTGGATAAGCTTTTTGGTGTGCTGCTGGATTCAGTTTGCCAGTATTTTATTGAGGATTTTTGCATTGATGTTCATCAGGGATATTGATCTGAAGTTTTGTTTTTCTGTTGTGTCTCTGCCAGGTTTTAGTATCAGGATGATGCTGGCCTCATAAAATGAGTTAGGGAGGAGTCCCTCTTTTTCTATTGTTTGGAATAGTTTCAGAAGGAATGGCATCAGCTCCTCTGTATCTCTGGCAGAATTCAGCTGTGAATCTGTCTGGTCCTGGGCTCTTTTTGGTTGGTAGGCTATTAATTACTGCCTCAACTTCAGAACTTGTTATTGGTCTATTCAGGGATTTCACTTCTTCCTGATTTAGTCTTGGGAGGGTGTATGTGCCCAGGAATTTACCCATTTCTTCTAGATTCTCTAGTTTATTTGTGTAAAGGTGTTCATAGTATTCTCTGATGGTAGTTTGTATTTCTGTGGGATCAGTGGTGATAGCCCCTTTATCATTTTTTATTGTGTCTATTTGATTCTTCTCTCTTTTCGTCTTGCTAGAAGTTGATCTATTTTGTTAATTTAAAAAAAAAAAAGCTCCTGGATTCATTGATTTTTTGAAGGGTTTTTCGTGTATCTATCTCCTTCAGTTCTGCTCTGGTCTTAGTTATTTCTTGTCTTCTGCTAGCTTTTGAATTTGTTTGCTCTTGCTGCTTTAGTTCTTTTAATTGTGATGTTAGGGTGTTGATTTTAGATAATTCCTGCTTTCTCTTATGGGCATGTAGTGGGTATTTCCCTCTAAACACTGCTTTAGCTGTGCCCCAGAGATTCTGGTACATTGTGTCTTTGTTCTCATTGGTTTCAAAGAACTTACTTATTTCTGTCTCAATTTCATGATTTACCCAGGAGCAGGTTGTTCATTTTCCATGTAGTTGTACAGTTTTGAGTGAGTTTCTTAATCCTGAGTTCTCGTTTGATTGCACTGTGGTCTGAGAAATTGTTTATGATTTCTGTTCTTTTGCATTCACTGAGGAGGATTTTACTTCCAATTATATGGTCAATTTTAGAGTAAGTGTGACATGGTGCTGGGAAGAATGTATATTCTGTTGATTTGGGGTGGAGAGTTCTGTAGATGTCTATTAGGTCTGCTTGGTCCAGAGCTGAGTTCAAGTCCTGAATACTCTTAATTTTCTTTCTTGTTGATAGAATATTGACAGTGGGGTGTTAAAAATCTCCCACTACTATTGTGTGGGAGTCTAAGTCTCTTTGTACATCTCTGAGAAGTTGCTTTATGAATCTGGATGCTCCTGTATTGGGTGCATATGTATTTAGGATAGTTAGCTCTTCTTGTTGCATTGATCCCTTTACCATTACATAATACCCTTTTTTGCCTTTATCTTTGTTGGCTTAAAGTCTGTTTTATTAGAGACTAGGACTGCAACCCCTACTTTTTTTTTTCCCATTTGCTTGGTAAATATTCTTCCATCCCTTTATTTTAACCCTATGTGTGTCTTTGCACATGAGACAGGTCTCCTGAATACTGCACACCAGTGGGTCTTGACTCTTTATCAGATTTGCCAGTCTGTGTCTTTTAACTAGGGCATTTAGCCTGTTTACATTTAAGGTTAATATTGTAATGTGTGAATCTGATCCTGTCATTATGATGCCAGCTGGTTATTTTGCCCATTAGTTGATGCAGTTTCTTCATAATGTCAATGATCTTTACAATTTGGTATGTTTTTGCAGTGGCTGGTACTGGTTTTTCCTTTCCATATTAGTGCTGCCTTCAGGAGCTCTTGCAAGCAAATTCCTCAGCATTTGCTTGTCTGGAAAGGATTTTATTTCTCCTTCATTTATAAAGCTTAGTTTGGCTGGATATAAAATTCTGGGCTAAAAAATTCTTTTCTTTAAGAATGTTGAATATTAGCCTCCACTCTCTTCTGGCTTGTAGGGTTTCTGTAGAGCAATCCACTGTTAGTCTGATTGGCTTCACTTTGTGGGTAACCCGATCTTTCTCTCTTGCTTCCCTAAACATTTTTTCCTTCATTTCAACCTTGACGAATCTGACAATTGTGTCTTGGGGTTGCTCTTCTCGAGGAGTATCTTTGTGGTGTTCTCTGTATTTCCTGAATTTTAATGTTGGCCTGTCTTGCTAGGTTGGGGAAGTTCTCCTGGATAATATCCTGAAGAGTGTTTCCCAACTTGGTTCCATTCTCCCTGTCACTTTCAGGTACACCAATCCAACATAGGTTTGGTGTTTTCATATAGTGCCATATTTCTTGGAGACATGTTCATTCTTTTTCATTCTTTCTTCTCCAATCTTGTCTTTATGCTTTATTTCATTAAGTTGATCTTCAATCTCTGATATCCTTTCTTTCACTTGATCAATTCAGCTATTGATACTTGTGTATGCTTCTCAAAGTTCTTGTGCTATGTTTTTCAGCTCCATCAGGTTATTTATGTTCTTTTCTAAATTGGTTATTCTAGTTAGCAATTCCTCTAAGCTTTTTTCAGGGCTCGTAGCTTTCTTGCATTGGGTGAGAACATGCTCCTTTAGCTTGGAGGAGTTTGTTATTACCCACCTTCTGAATCCTACTTCTGTCAATTCGTCAAACTCATTCTCCATCCGGTTTTGTTCCCTTGCTGGTGATGAGTTGTGATCCTTTGGAAGAGAAGAGGTGTTCTGGTTTTTGGAATTTTCAGTCTTTTTGCACTGGTTTTTCCTCATCTTCGTGGATTTTTCTACCTTTGGTCTTTGTTGTTGGTGACCTTCAGATGAGGTTTCTGTGTGGATGTCCTTTTTGTTGACTCTGACACTATTCCTTTCGGTTTGTTAGTTTTCCTTCTAACAGGCCCCTCTACTGCAGGTCTGCTGGAGTTTGCTGGAGGTCTACTCCAGACCCTGTTTGCCTGGTATCGCCAGTGGAGGGTGCAGAACTGCAAAGATTACTGCTTATTCCTTCCTCTGGAACTTTTGCCTCTGAGAGGCACCTGCCAAATGCGAGCCGGAGCTGTCCTGCATGAGTTGTCTATCGACCTCTGCTGGGAGGTGTCTCCCAATCAGGAAGCATGGCAGTCATGGACCCACGTGAGGAGGCAGTCTGTCCCTTAGCAGAGCTTGAACACTGTGCTGGGAGATCTGCTGCTCTCTTCAGAGGCGACAGGCAAGAACATTTAAATCAGCTGAAGCTGCACCTATAGCCACCCCTTCCCCCCAGGTGCTCTGTCCCAGGGAAATGGAAGTTTTATCTATAAGCCTCTGACTGGGCTACTGCCTTTCTTTCAGAGATGCCCTGCTCAGAGAGAGGAATCTAGAAAGGCAGTCTGGCTACGGTAGCTTTGCAGAGCTGCAGTGGATTCCACCCAGTTTTAACTTCCCTGTGGCCTTGTTTATACTGTGAGGGGAAAACTGCCTACTCAAGCCACAGTAATGGTGGATACTCCCTCCCCGACCAAACTTGAGCATCCCAGGTCAACTTCAGACTGCTGTGCTGGCAGCGAGAATTTCAAGCCAGTGGATCTTAGCATACTGGGCTGTGTGGGTGGGATTCACTGAGCTAGACCACTTGCCTCCCTGGTTTCAGCCCCCTTTCTAGGGAAGTGAATGGTTCTGTCTTACTGGTGTTTCAGGTGCCACTGGAGTATGAAAAAAAAAAAAAAAACTCCTACAGCTAGCTCAGTGTCTGCCCAACTGGCCACCCAGTTTTGTGCTTGAAACCCAGGGCCTTGGTGCTATAGACACCTGAAACTCCTGGTCTGTGGGTTGTGAAAAACATGGGAAAAGCATAGCATCTGGGCTGGAGTGCACCATTCCTCATGGCACAATCCCTCACCACTTCCCTTGGCTAAGGGAGGGAGTTCTCCGACCCCTTGCACTTCCCAGGTGAGATAATGCCCCACCCTGCTTCAGCTGGCCCTCCGTGGGCTGCATCCACTGTCTAACCAGTCCCAATGAGATGAGCCATTGGAAATGCAGAAATCACCCACCTTCTGCATTGATCTCACTGGGAGCTGCAGAGTCGAGCTGTTCCTATTTGACCATCTTGCTAGCCCATGGCAGTTAAGATTTATCTTCATACAGAACCCAAGTATATCTGTCTGCATATTCTACATATGTGCTCTGGGGCTAATCCTCAGGGCCACGGAGAAAAAATACAATCAATTGCTTTAATTCAATTGCTTTCTTCCTTCAATAACTTCAATTATGCATTCAATACAGATCAAATTAAGTACTCAGCACCACAGGTGGGCTTGAAAATGCAAAAATAATTTTAAAAATCCGTCTTAAAAAAGGATGAGTTCATGTCCTTTGCAAGGACATGGATGAAGCTGGAAACCATCATTCTCAGCAAACTGACACAAGAACAGAAAACCAAACGCCGCATGTTCTCACACATAAGTGGAAGTTGAACAATGAGAATACATGGACACAGGGAGTGGAACATCAACACACCAGGGCCTGTTGGGGGGTGGGAGAGCTAGGGAAGGGATAGCAGGGGATGGGGAAATTGGGGAGGGATAACATTAGGAGAAATACCTAATGTAGATGACGGGCGGATGGATGCAGTAAACAACCATGGCATGTGTATACCTGTGTAACAGTCCTGTACAATCTGCACATGTACCCCAGAACTTAAAGTATAATAATAATTTTTTAAAAATCATTATTTACTTACTGAGGAAAACAGTTTAATAAAAGGAATATAGATATAAATGGACAATTAAAATAAAATATAATAAACTTCTGTAGTGGAGGGAATCACAGGCTACTACGAACAAATGGAAGATACACCTACTGGGAGGTTGAGGAGAGGGGAAAGATATCAGAGAAGATTTCTCAGAAGCGAGAATGCCTCAGTGTAAGCCTTGTTGCTTTATGATCCAATGAAGTTTTTTTTCTTTTTCATTCTATATGTCTCTATTCCACATATGTGTTTTTCATATCATGTTCACATAACCCTTTAACATCCAGGCTACTTTCTTCTGAATTAAATGATAACATGCAGCTATTACTATATATCTGGAGGGCTGATCCAACTGAGAAACAGCCCCCTCTTTCTCATTCTAAATGCCAGACCACTAGGATTTCCTCTAGGATTACACTAGGTCGTATACCTATTTTATTGACTCAGATTTCAGCATACTTCCTATTTGCCACTGTGTATGTCACTGGAGTTCATTAACAATTCAAGGGGTAGAAGAGACTCAAGAAGGTCAATAAGGGAGATTTGGGTTCAAGAGGTGAAATTGAAGAAAAACTCGATTTTGCAATTAAAAAAAAGTGATTTCAGCACTTGAACCTTACAATACAATACAATACAGAATTTTCACTTACCTTAACAAGCTTAGCTCATTAGTTCCAGGCTTTCTTCCTTTGAAATTTAGTCATCTAAGGCTGTAAATATCCCTCTAAGACAATCTAAATTCACCCCTCAAGATCTGATATGTATTTTTATTATATTCATTCCATTCTAATATTTTCTAATTTCTATAGTGACATCATAACTTTTTCATTAGCTATTTAACTGTATATTTAAATTTTCAAAACATGAGCTTTTAAAACTCATTTTTGTTACTTTCTGATTTCAAGGAATGATGATCAGAGAACATGGTCTGTTCATTCCTTATCTGGGGAAGCTGAGACTTGTTTTATGAGCTAGTATGTGGGGAATTTTTTAAAAATATTCTATACGCACTTGAAATGAACATGCAGGGTTCTCTATGTGTTTACTGTATCAAGATTGTGAAATGTGTTATTCAAAGTATCTATAACCTTGTTGCACTTTGATTTGCTTTATCTATCACGGACTGTGATAGGTACATTAAAATATCCCACAATAATTACAGCTTTATCAGTTCTTCTCTGTAATTTTTTATTTGTTTTAATATATAAATGCTACATTATAATGCCCAAACAAACTTAGAATCCTTAACATCATTATTTGCTTTAAAGATCATTTTGTCCAATATTAATATTTGCATATCAGCCTACTTTTTTCTAATTGCCTAGAATATATATAATTCATTTACACTCAACCTTTCTGTATTCTTGAGATTTATGTGTCTTTTGTAAACACAATAAAGTTAAAATTTTTATTGAATCTGAGAATATAACATTAAATTGCAACTTTCCAGTACCTCCAGTCTTGCTTACCCTAATCTATTTTATTCACAACACTTAATATATTTTAACATACTATATAACATACTTATCCAGTGTATTTTACTAGTCTTTTTCCCTTAACTAGAACATTAGTTCCATGAGGCTGGGAATTCTCGTCTATTTTGCTTGCTGATGCCCCATGTATTTACAACAGAGCCTGGCATATAATATGCACTGAGTATGTGTTGAACATTAGTATGTCTCTTCTAATTGCTAAGTTCAATGCATTTATATTTCTTGAAATTACTATTATATTCAGATTTCTACAATCCTATTATTGAAGCATATTTTAATAGAACATCTAAGAAACAAAAAGATAAATTTCTAAAGTGCAGCTTTTCTTTGCTGGCCAACCCGTTATTTCTTCATCAGAAAATTCAAGAATTGATGGACTCCTTCATCAAATGTTCTTTGGTTAATATACTGGCTTGATGAAGAGTGAGTATGTTCTTCCATCCATCACAATTGGGTATCTTTTGTCCTAAACGTAAAATTGAATGAATTTACTTTTCTTAACAGCTTTACTGATAATTTACATGCCGTTAAATTCATTTCAAGTATAGCGTAGTTTTAAATTACATAGCCATCACTTCTAATTCTAGAGCATTTTTGTGATATCAAAGAGAAAGCCCGTATCCATCAGCAATCACTCTCTAAGCCCCCTTTTCCAGCCCTTGGCAACCACTAGTCTAATATTTATTTCTATGGATTTGACTATTCTAGATATTACATATAAATGGAATTATACAATATGTGGCCTTTTGTGTCTGGCTGCTTTCATTTAGCATAATTTTTCTAAGCTTCATCCATATTACAGCATGTATCAGTACTCTTTCTTTTTATTTTGCTGAATAATATTTCATAATATGAATATATCTTTTGTTTATTTATTGGTCAGTTGATGGGCATCTGGGTTGTTTCAACTCTGATTAATTCTGAATAATTCTGCTATGAACATTCATGTACAAGTTTTGTGTGGACATATATTTTCATTTCTCTTGGGTAAGTATCCAGGAATGAAATTGTTGGGTCACATGATAATTGTATGTTTAACTGTATGAGGAGCTGCCAATCGTTTTCCAAAGTGGCTGCATCATTTTACAATCCCACCAGCAATGAATGAGGTTTCCAATCTCTCCACATCCTCACCAACACCATGAATTTTCTGTCTTTTTTTATTTTAGCCATCCTAGTGGATATGAAGTGGTATCTCACTGTGGTTTTGATTTGCATTTCCCTAATAATTAGTGATGTTGAGCATCTTTTCATGTGTTTATTGGCCATTTGTATTTTTTTTAAAGAGGGGGGTACCAAATTTCTTTATTTGAAGGAATGGTACAAAGAACTTAAGTGGATGTTTGGGTACAACTTATGGAAAGGTAAAGGAAACTCCAATATGCAGGCACTGTCTTGGTGACCAGGGAAGTCACCCCGTAGCTATGGGGAAATTAGCCTAAGGCTTAGCTTTCATTATCACTGTCTCCCAGGGTGTGCTTGCCAAAGAGATATTCTGCCAAGCCAGATTGGGGTGCTCCCATCTTGCGCAAGTTGGTCACGTGGTCACCCAATTCTTTGATGGATTTCACCTGCTCATTCAGGTAATGTGTCTCAATGAACTCACACAAACGGGGGTCATTTTTGTCAGTGGCCAGTTTGTGCAGTTTCAGTAGTGACTGATTGACATTTTTTTCCAAATGTAATGCACACTCCATTGCATTCAGCCCGCTCTCCCAGTCATCATGGTCTGGTTTCTTGATATCCTGTAGGAAGATGCGGCCACCTCGTTGGTTCTGCAGCTTCATCGGTTTCTTGGCATGTTCCCTCTCCTCATGAGACTGGTGAAGAAAGTACTTGGCAAAGTTCTTCAAAGCCACATCATCACGGTCAAAGTAGTAAGACATGGACAGGTAAACACAGGAGGCATAGAGCTCCAGGTTGATCTGGCGGTTGATGGCGGCCTCTGAATCCCAGTGGAAGTTCTGGTGCACCTGCAAAGGTGATGCGGTCGTCATGGCAGTGGCTAAGGAGAGGCGGCGGTGGCGGTGGCTGCACGGCACTGGACAGGCGGCGCAGGCCTTGGGGCGGTCCGAGGGCGTGGTGTGGAGGTGACGGAGGGCTGGCTATGGGCGGCCGGCTGGGGTAGGGGACGAGCACTGGGTTCCGTCCAAGCACTGTTGAAGCAGGAAACCATGGTGACTCTCGGAGAAGAACGTCTGGCCTGTTTATCTTTTTTGAGAAAATTTCTATTCAAATTATCTGTCCACTTTTAAATTGGGGTTTCTTTTATTGTTGAGTTGTAACAGTTCTCTATATATTCTTGATACAAGATCAGATATGTGATTTGCAAATATCTGCTGCCTGTTCCCTACCACCACCTACCTGTTCTGGAGTCTGTCTGCACCTTCTCAACAGTGTCCTGTAAAACACAGAATTTTACAATTTTGATGAAGTCTGATATATATTTGAAACCAATATATCAAATTTGTCTTTGATTCTGTATGCTTTTCATGTCATATATGAGAGATTATTACCTGCCCAAGGTCAATAAGATTTAGTCCAATATTTCCATCTACTAGTTTAGTCATTTGAGTCTTATTTTTTTATTGGTCAATCTAGCTAAAGGTTTATATATTTTGTTGATTTTTTAAAAAATGAACTTTTGGTTTTACTGATATTTTTTTAATTTAATAATTTTATTAAATCTATTTGTTTATTTTTTAAGATGAAGTTTTGCTCTTGTCACTCAGGCTGGAGTGCAATGGCGTGATCTCAGCTCATGGCAACTTCCACCTCCCAGTTTCAAGCGATTCTCCTAACTCAGCCTACTCTCAAGTAACTGAGATTACAGGCACCCGTCACCATGGCCAGCTGATTTTTGTATTTTTAGTAGAGACTGGGTATCACTCTATTGGCCAGCCTGGTCTTGAACTCCTGACCTCAGGTGGTCCACCTGCCTCAGCCTCCCAAAGTGCTGGGATTACAGGTGTGAGCCACTGCATCCAGCCATAAATTTTAGAATAAACTTGTCTATATTTACAAAAATAATCCTGGATTTTTAAAATAAGAATTACATTAAATCTACAGTGTATCAGTTTAGGGAAGAATTGACTTCTTTATGCTGTTGAATTTCTACTTAATTAACATGGTCTGTCCATTATATATCTCTTCAATGTCTTTCATCAGCATATGTTCACTTCAGCATGTTAGTCCTGTCATGTTTCTTAGACCTATCCCTAAATATTTCAATTTTGGAAGCAATTATAATACTACTGTGTTTTTAATTTCAATTTCCACATGTTCATTGTTAGTATATGGAAATATGATTTGTTTTAATATGTTGATCTTGCATCCCACAACCTTACTGATCTTATTAATTCTGGAAATTAATTTTGAATATTCCTTGAAATTTTCTATACAGAACATTTTTATCATGTTACTGGAAAATGACAGTTTTATTTTTTCCTTTCTGATCTATATGCATTTCTTTTCCTTTTCTTTTTTATTTTTTCATATATATATATGTTTTTTTATTGCATTTTAGGTTTGGGGGTACATGTGAAGAACATGCAAGATTGTTGCATAGGTACACACATGGCAGTGTGATTTGCTGCCTTCCTCCCCATCACCTATATCTGGCATTTCTCCCCATGCTATCACTCCCCAACTCCCCACTCCCTGCTGTCCCTCCCCTTTTTCCCCCCGACAGACCCCAGTGTGTGATGCTCCCCTCCCTGTTCCATGTGTTCACATTGTTCAACACCCGCTTATGAGTGAGAATATGCAGTGTTTGATTTTCTGTTCTTGTGTCAGTTTGCTGAGAATGATGGTTTCCAGGTTCATCCATGTCCCTACAAAGGACGCAAACTCATCGTTTTTGATGGCTGCATAATATTCCATGGTGTATATGTGCCACATTTTCCCTGTCCACTCTATCATCGATGGGCATTTGGGTTGGTTCCAGGTCTTTGCTATCATAAACTGTGCTGCAATGAACATTCGTGTGCATGTGTCCTTATAGTAGAATGATTTATAGTCCTTTGGATATATACCCAGTAATGGGATTGCTGGATCAAATGGAATTTCTATTTCTAGGTCCTTGAGGAAGCGCCACACTGTCTTCCACAATGGTTGAACTAATTTACACTCCCACCAACAGTGTAAGAGTGTTCCTATTTCTCCACATCCTCTCCAGCATCTGTTGCCTCCAGATTTTTTAATGATCGCAATTCTAACTGGCGTGAGGTGGTATCTCAATGTAGTTTTGATTTGCATTTCTCTAATGACCAGTGATGATGAGCATTTTTTCATATGTTTGTTGGCTTCATGTATGTCTTCTTTTGTAAAGTGTCTGTTCATATCCTTCGCCCACTTTTGAATGGGCTTGTTTTTTTCTTGTAAATCTGTTTCAGTTCTTTGTAGATTCT
>PVKV010022574.1:9765-35188 GCA_004027835.1 Alouatta palliata | reverse complement strand
TTCATCTAGAGGGGACACACACACACACACACACACACACAAGGATGACTCATCTGGAGGGGACACACACACACACACGGATGACTCATCTGGAGGGGACACACACACAGGGACTGCACATGGATAATCCATGTGGATGAGCAGCACAACACAGTGGAGAAACTGGTGTGATTCTATGTGCTTTAAGAGGGTCACTCTGGCTGTATGATGAGATTGGCAGGGGAATAGCTAGATAAATGTGTGCAGTGGCTATCGGAATGGCCCAGACCTGGGCAGAGGATAAGTTGGATGATGGTGGTTGGGTCTGAGATATGTGTGGTAGGTAGAACTGACAAGACCCATACTGGACTAGATGTAAGGAACAAGAGGACAGCAGTTCAGGTCTACAGTGTGAGCAACTGACGAAAGGGTATGATATGAAGAAGACTGCTGGATGAACAGATCATGGGAAAAGCTGGATACCAGCAATTCAGTTTGGGACATGTTTATATTGCAGGTGCAAAGGAGAGTCTCAGTAGTGACGTTACAGTCAGTTGAATATTTTGGTCTGGGATTCAGAGGATAGGTTTGGTCTAGAAACATAAATTTAGGACTGATTAGCATATAGATGGCATTTAGTGCCATCAGACTGGTTGAAAAGCTTAGGGAGAGAGTGGAAGGAGAAAAGATCAACTGTGACTGAGCCTTGAGAAATGCCCACAACTAGAAGTTGGATAGAGAAAAACAAAATGTACAGAAAACTGAGAGGCAGCTGATGAAACAGGAGAAAACTTCAGAGAATGTGGCATCACCAAAGCTAAAAGAATAGACTGTTTAAATCAAGAGAATTATCATTCTATTTGGCCACAAGGAGATCACTGGTAGTGGGGACCAAAGCCAGATTGAAAAGCAGGAAAGGATGGGAAGAAGTGGGATCAGCATTTATAGACAACATTTTTCGAGGTTTCACTATGAAAAGAATCAGAGCAAGGGTACAATAGCTAGAGGGTAATTAGGGAACAAGAGAGGCTCTCTTATCTCTTTATAATGGGAGGTAATAAAGCATATTAGTTACTAGTAAGGATGATCAAATACTAGTGAAAGATCAATAGCACACAACAGAAAGGAAAAGAAAGAAGTTCTAGACAATAATCCCATGAGAGGGAATGGGACCAAAACCTCCTGTAAAGGGTTTGATTTTTGTTCGTAGGAGAAACCTTCTCCAGTTTTATCTGGATAGGACAAAGAGCAGAAAGTGCAGGTAGAATTATAGATTTGGGAGTGAGAATATGAAGGAGGTCTATTATGATGTTATAATTTTTTTCGGTAGAGCATCAAGCCATATAGACAGTACTTAAGTGAAAGATAAAGCTGAAAAGATAGGCAGGGGTTATATTATCCAGGGCCTTATCTGCATGGTAAGGAGTGTTCCAGGTATTAGAAAGCTTTCAAAAATGAATGAAGGTTCAATAATAAGAAAACAAATGACCCATTATAAAAACTGTTTAAAACATAATTAGTTATTAGGAAAATACAAATTAAAATCACAATGTAAACTACATTGAGATACCACCTCACGCCAGTTAGAATGGCGATCATTAAAAAATCTGGAGACAACAGATGCTGGAGAGGACGTGGAGAAATAGGAACACTCTTACACTGTTGGTGGGAGTGTAAATTAGTTCAACCATTGTGTAAGACAGTGTGGCGATTCCTCAAGGACCTAGAAATAGAAATTCCATTTGACCCAGCAATCCCATTACTGGGTATATATCCAGAGGATTATAAATCATTCTACTATAAGGACACATGCACATGAATGTTCATTGCAGCACTGTTTACAATAGCAAAGACCTGGAACCAACCCAAATGCCCATCGATGATAGACTGGACAGGGAAAATGTGGCACATATACACCATGGAATATTATGCAGCCATCAAAAACGATGAGTTCACGTCCTTTGTAGGTACATGGATGAACCTGGAAACCATCATTCTCAGCAAACTGACACAAGAACAGAAAATCAAACACCGCATATTCTCACTCACAGGTGGGTGTTGAACAATGAGAACACATGGACACAGGGAGGGGAGCATCTCACACGGGGGTCATTTAGGGGGAAAAAGGGGAGGGACAGCAGGGGGTGGGGAGTTGGGGAGGGATAGCATGGGGAGAAATACCAGATATAGGTGATGGGGAGGAAGGCAGCAAATCACACTGCCATGTGTGTACCTATGTAACAATCTTGCATGTTCTTCACATGTACCCCCAAATGTAAAATGCAATAAAAAGTATATATATTTTAAAAAAATCACAATGTAATATTACTGTACACCTAGCAAAACTGCTTTAATAAAAATCTGACAATGTCACATGTTGATAAGAGAGTGAAACAACACAGACTGCTAACACTGACAGAGATTAAGTATTATATGACAACTTTTCGATCACCCATCATAAACACACTTCAGGCCAGGCTCAGTGGCTCACACCTGTAATCCCAGCACTTTGAGAGGCCGAGGCGGGTGGATCACTTGAGGTCAGGAGTTCGAGACCAGCCTGGCCAACATGGTGAAACCCTATCTCTACTAAAAATACAAAAATTAGCCGGGCAGGGTGGTGCACACCTGTGATCCCAGCCACTTGAGAGGCTGAGACAGGAGAATCACTTGAATCTGGGAGGCAGAGATTGCAGTGAGGCAACATCACAACACTACACTCCGGCCTGGGCGACAGGGCAAGATGCTGTCTCAATATAAATAAATAAAATAAAATAAACAAAAACCCATCAACAAGAAATGCAAACACACTTGAAATACGTTAGAAAAATAGAAAGTTCCAGCAAATAATTAGAGGGTATTAAGAATAACTGAATGAAAATTTTAGAACTGAGATATGCAATAACAGAAATGTTTTTAAAACTCAGTAGATGAACTCAACAGAAGAATGGAGGGGACAGAGGAAACAATTGGTGAACGGGGAAATAAAACAATAGAAATCACCTAATCTGAACTGCAGAAAAAAATAAACAGAGCCTCAGAGACCTGTAGGACCACAATCAAAGGTCTAACATTTGTTATTGGAGTCCCAGAGACAGGAGAAAGAGGGCATGACTTAAAACAAATAGGGATAAATATTTTCTAAATTTGACAAAAGACATAAACCTATAGATTCAAAATGTTCAGTGAACTCCAAATAGGATAAACTCAAAGAAATCCATACCAAAGCATGCTATAACTAAACTTTTGAAAACTAAAGACAAAGAAAAAATATTGAAAGCAGTGAGAGAAATAACATTTACCTGTAAAGGAAAACAATTTGAATGATACGGAATTTCTCATCAGAAACCAGGGATCCAAAAGGAAGTAACAACATTTTTCAAGTGCTCAGAGAAAAGAATTGTCAACCCCAGGACTGTTTAGCCAGAGAAAATATAAAGGTGAATGAAGGCGATATGAAGACATTTTCAGATGAAAGAACAGTAAGAGAATTTCTTGCCAGTAGACCTCCTCTAAAATAATGGCTGAGGGAAGTTTTCTGAACAGGTAAGAACCAATGAAGGAATCTTGGATCATGTCAACCTAAAGGAAAAAATGGAGGCATAATTAATATAAGTAAGAGAGTTTATCTGGGCCAAGGCTGAGGACTAAAGCCCGGAAGACACATCCAAGTTGCCCTGATACATGCTCCAATTAGCAGTAGCTACAAGTGGTTTGTTAAAGGAGAAAGAATTGGGAGGCCGAGGTGGGCGGATCACGAGGTCAAGAGATCGAGACCATGCTGGTCAACATGGTGAAACCCCATCTCTACTAAAGATACAAAAAAATTAGCTGGGCGTGGTGGCGTGCACCTGTAGTCCCAGCTACTTGGGAGGCTGAGGCAGGAGAATTGCTTGAACCCGGGCGGTGGAGGTTGCAGTGAGCCGAGGTCGTGCCACTGCACTCCAGCCTGGCGCCTGGTGACGGAGTGAGACTCTGTCTCAAAAAAAAAAAAAAAAGGAGAAAGAAGTGCAGTCCTTCCATTATTCACCAAGAATTTACTTTGGTTTCTTAAAATAACAAAAGTTATTGGTTGGCTAAACATTTTTGTTTGTATCACAAATTCCAGGAACATGAAGATTATGGATGAAGGTTACATTGTGCAACTTGTAGTAACATTTTAGATAATTTATCAGTTAGTCTGGAAACTATAAGAAAGGAAAAAAAATCAGAATATCTTTAAAAAATTGCTCCCAGGTGTGGCTGCAGAGGACATGACTGAAGTCTCATGCTCTTGTGTCTCTGGGTCTGAGACATTTTCCGTATCAGGCCAGTCATGGTGTCTCATGCCTATAATCCTAGCATTTTGGGAGGCTGAGGTGGGAAGGTCACTTGAGGCCAGGAGTTCAAGACCACCCTGGACAACATAGTAAGACCAAGATCCTGTCTCTACAAAAAAAAAAAAAAAAAAGAAAGAAATAGAGAGAGAAGAAAAAGAAAAAAAGAAAGAAGGAAAGAAAAAGGGAAAGAACGATTTAAAAATTAGTTGACATGATGGTACATGCCTATAGTCCTGGTTATTCAGGAGGCTGAGGCAGGAGGACCACTTGAGGCCAGGAGTTCAAGTCTGCAATGAGTTATGTTCATGCCACTGTACTCCACTACAGCATGGGTGACAGAGCAAAGTCCTGTCTCTCTTAAAAAAAAATCATATCTCACATTCCTCAGACTGCTCTGAGACATGTTCTCAATCATTAGGAAGAAAGAAAGAACAATGAAAATAGTAAAAATATAGATAAATACATTTGCCTTCTCCTCTTGAATATTCTAAATTATGTTTGATAGTTGAAGCAAAAATTATAACCCTAACTGATGTAAATACAAAGATGTAAATACACATAGAGGAAATATTTAAGACAATTACATTAACATATCAGTATTAAAATTTATGATAATTAAATTGTAAATAAGGAGGGTGAGGTGACATAAAGGAGGTCACCTTTTTTTCCCTACTTTTCACAGAGCTGGTAAAATGCTGACACAGATAGGCTGTGTTATGTGTAATAAGTAGAAAACCTATACCAAGAGATAAACTAAATAGTGCAATACATAAATCAAAGTGGAATTGTAAAACAAAAATATTCAAGAAATTTACAGGAAGGTAGGAATAACAGAAAACAAAACAGAGAGAAACAGCAGTAAATTAAAAAGAAGATGGCGGCCAGGCTCGGTGGCTCACGCCTGTAATCCTAGCACTTTGGGAGGCCAAGGCAGGTGAATCACTTGAGGTCAGGAGTTCCAGACCAACGTGACCAACATGGTGAAACCCTGTTTTTACTAAAAATACAAAAATTAGCCATGTATGGTGGGGCACACCTGCAATCCCAGCTACTCAGGAGGCGAAGGCAGTAGAATCGCTTGAACCCAGGATGCAGAGGTTGCAGTGAGCTGAGATCGCACCACTGCACTCCAGCCTGGGCAACATAGCCAGACTCCATCTCAAAAAAAAAAAAAGATGGCAACTTAAGACCTAAAGTATCAACAATTTTATTAAATATAAATGCTCTAAATAAGCCAGTTAAAAGGAAGAGATTGCCAGAGCCCATGTCTTTCTTTTAATTAAAGCAGGAGCCAAATATACACTGTCTATAAGAACCTCACTTCAAATACAATGATATAGGCAGATTGAAAGTGGAAGGATGCTTGTGCCTGCCATTGGTGGACCTGTAGGCGGACCTGCGCAGTCCAGCCCTGCCTACTGTGGCCCCCATTACACCCTGGAGGGTTGAGCAGGGAGCTCAGACCACTGTGCAATCCAGAATCAGCCAATTGCCTGAGGCAACGGTGAGCTTCTGCCAGGAAAGAAGGATCAACTATAGACCCAGCCACAATGGCTGCTGCTGGCTCTTACCTATAAGTGCCATCTACTGGATTGTAGATCAAACTGCACAGCCAAATATAAAATCTGAAAGAACTGCGTAGGGGTGTAGAAGTACAGCCAAAAGACCCTATCCAGCATTTTCTACAGTCGTACCCCCTAGGGGAGGGGTTAAAGAGAAAAGGAAAGAAAAATAATAATAACACTACAGGAAAAGAAAGATAAAGAAAAAATCCCACATGAAAATAATTACAAAAATTAAAACTGCTAGCATCTTCACATGAGATGGAACCAGCACAAAAATTATGGCACCATGAAAAATCTGAATATAGTTATACCACCAAAGAATTGCACTGACCCTCCAGCAATGGTCTCTAACCAAAATGGAAACTCAAAAATGGCAGATAAAGAATTCAAACATGGATTGCAAGGAAGCTGAATGAAATCTAAGATAAGGTTGAAAATCAACACAAAGAAACTTCCAAAGCAATCCGGGAAATGAAGGAAGAAGTAACATCTTTCAAAGAAATCAATCAGACCTTCTGGAATTTAAAACTCACTTAAGGATTTTAAAATACAATTGAAAGCTTTATCAATAGACTGGACCAAACAGAAGAATGAATTTCAGAGCTTGAAGACCAGTCTTTTGAACTAATTCAATTATACAAAAATAAAGAAAAGAGAATTTTAAAAAATGAACAACATCTTCAAGAACTATGAGATTATGCAAATAGACCAAACCTATATATTATCGGCATTCCTGAGGGAGGATAAAAAGTAAACAATCTGGAAAACATATGTGAGGGAATCATTCAAGAAAATTTCCCTACTTTTGTTAGAGATGTAGACATGCAGATACAAGAAATCCAGAGAACACCTGTGAGAAACTATGCAAAACAAATATCACTGAGGCACAGAGTCATGAGACTGTCCAAGGTCAACATTAAAGAAAAATCTTAAAGATAGCTACAGAAAAAAGTCAAATCACATACAATGAGAACACCATCAAGCTAACAGTGAACTTTTCAGCAGAAACCTCACAAGCCAGAGGAGACTGGGGGCCTATTTTCAGGATTCTTAAAGAAAAGAAAGTCCAACCAAGAATTTCATATCCCACCAAACTAAGCTAAAATAAATAAAATATTTTCCCAACAAGCAAGTGCTAAGAGAATTCATTACCCCTAAACCAACCTTATGGAGATCCTTAAAGGAGGTCTAAACATGGAGGCAAGAGAATGATACTGGCTACCACAAAAGCACACTGAAGTGCATAGCCTACAGATCCTACAAAGCAACCACACAACAGAAACTGCAAAGAAACCAGCTAAGAACTTCACAACGTGATAACAATCTGACATATTAATATTAATATTGAATGTAAATGGTCTAAACACCCCACTCAAAAGGCACAGAGTGGAAAGTTGAATAAAAAAACAAGACCCTTCTGTCTGCCATCTTCAAGAAACTCATCTCACATGTAACAACACCCACAGGATTAAAGCAAAGGGTTAGAGAAAGATCTACCAAGCAAATAGAAAACAAAAAAGATTAGGGATCACTATTCTTACATCAGATAAAGCAGACATTAAGCCAACAACAGTAAAAAAGAACACAGAAGGGTATTACGTAATGATAAAGGTTTCAGTTCAATGGGATTCATAAAACAAGTACTTCTAGACAGCCACACAATAATAGCCAGGGACTTCAACACCACATTAGCAGCACCAGACAGATCATAGAGGCAGAAAACTAACAAAGAAATTCTGGACTAAACACAGCACTTGACCAATGGGACCTAATAGACATCTACAGAATACTCCATTCATCAACCACAAAACATACATTCTTTTCATCTTGCATACCAAACACACTGCAAGATCAACCATATTCTTGGCCATAAAGCAAGTCTCGATAAATTCAAAAAAATCAAAATTACACCAACCATACTCTCAGACCACAGTAGAATAAAAATAGAAACCAATACCAAGAAGACTTCTCAAAACCACAGAATTGCATGGAAATTAAACAATTTTATCCTGAATGACTTTTCAGTAAACAATGAAATTAAGGCAAAAATTCAAAAAGTGTTTGAAATAAATAAAAGCAGAGACACAACATACTAAAATCTCTGCAGCAAAAGCAGTGTTAAGAGGAACATTTGCAGTGCTAAATGTATACCTCAAAAATTTAGAAAGATCTAAAATTAATAATCTAACATGACACCTAGAGGAACCAGAAAAACAAGAACGAACTCACCCCAAAGCTAGCAGAAGAAAAGAAATAACTAGAATCAGAGAAGAACTGAATGAAATTGAGACTGAAATATCCATACATAGAATCAACTAAACCAAAAATTGGTTATTTGAAAGGATAAACAAGATAGATACACCACTAGCTAGGTTAACAAAGAAAAAAGAGAGAAGATTCAAATAGGCACAATCAGAAATAAAAAGGTGACATTACAAACAATCTCACAGAAATGCAAAAGATCCTCAGAGACTATTATGAACACCTCGAGGCATACAAACTAGAAAACCTAGGGAAAAAAAAATAGATAAAATCCTGGGAACACAAAATCTCTTAAGATTGAACCAGGAAGAAGTTGAAACCCTGAACAGACCAATATCAAGTTCCAAAATTGAATCCATAATTTTAAAACCTATCAAACAAAAAAGCCCCAGACCAGATGGATTCACAGCTGAATTCTACCAGATGTACAAAGAAGAGCTAGAACCAATTCTACTGAAACTATTCCCAAAAATCGAGGAGAAGGGACTTCTTTCTCATTCATTCTATAAAGCTAGCATAACTCTGTTATCAAAACCTGGTAAAGACACAAGAACAATAACAAAGCAAACTTGCCGGCCAATATCCCTGATGAACATGCATGCAAAAATTCTCCACAAAATACTAGCAAACTGAATCCAACAGCACATCAACAAGTTAATTCACCATGATTAATTAGACTTTATTCCTGGGAGGCAAGGTTGGTTCAACACACACAAATTAATAAATCTGATTCATCACATAAACCGAATTAGAAACAAAAACCATATGATCATCCCAATAGACACAGAAAACGCTTCCAACAAAATCCAACATCCCTTCATGATAAAAACCCTCAAAAAACTAGGTATCAAAGGAACACCCCTCAAAATAACAAGAGCTGTCTATGACAAACTCACAGCTAACATCACACTGAATAGCCAAAAAACTAGAAGCAGTTCCCCTTGAGAACTGGAACAAGATAAGGTTGCTCACTCTCACCACTCCGATTCAACATAGTACTGGAAGCGCTAGCCAAAGGTGTTACGCAAGAGAAAAAAATAAAAGGCATACAAATAGGAGAAAAAAAGAAGTCTAATTATCTCTCTTTGCAGATGATATGTTTCTATACCTTGAAAACCCTAAATACTCCACCAAAAGGCTCCTAGAATTGATAAACAATTTCAGTAAAGTTTTGGAATACAAAATCAATGTATAAGAATCGGTAGCATTTTTATACACCAATAACATTCAAGCTGAGAAGCAAATCAAGAACATGATCTCATTTACAATAGCCTAGATTACAAATGCATCAACACGAAGTCTAGAGCTAACATTATACTTAATGGTGAAAGACTATATGCTGGCCCCCTAAGAGTATAGAACAAGGCAAGGATGTCTGCTGTCACCCCTCTTATTCGACATAGTGCTGGAAGGTTTAACCAGTGCAGTCCAGACGGAAAAGGGAATGAAAGAAATACAGATTGCAAAGGAAGACTAAAATTGTTCTTTTTAGCAGATAACAGGATTGTCTACGTAGAAAGTCCCAAGAAACCTACAAAAAGAAACTCCTAAAACTAATAAGTGAGTTCAGCAAGGACACAGATACAAAGCAACCATGCAAAAATCAGTTATATTTCTATATGTCAGCCATAAACACATGGAGCAAAAGTTGAAATACAATACCATTTACAATCACTCAGAAAACTGAAATACTTCGGTGTAAATCTATCAAGACATGTACTAGATTTGTGTGCTTTAACTACACAACACCTATGAAAGAGACCAGAGAAGATCTAAATAAATGGATAGAGATCCATGTTCAAGGACTAGAAGATTGAACATAGTAAAAATGTCCAGTCACCCTAAATTGATGTACAGGGTTCACACCGTTGCTACAAAATCCCAGCAATATTTTTATAGAGATAGACAAGATCATCCAAAAATGTATATAGAAAGATAAGGGAACTAAAACGCTAAAACAATTTTGAAAAAGAATAAAGTGAGAGCAATCAGTCCATCCAAGTTCAAGGCATCTTACACATTACAGCAACTGACAGTGTATATTGGCAGAGCAGAGCTAATAAACTGCAGTGCGTCCATATTGTGGAATCCTACTTAGCATAAAAAGAAATTAGCTACAGATACTTGCAACGACTTGGGTGGCTCTCAAGGGAATTATTCTGAGTGAAAAAAGCCAATCCCAAAAGGTTACACACTGTATTATTCCATCTATATAACAATCCAGAAATGACAAAATCATAGAAATAGAGAATAGATTAGTGGTTTCCAAGGTATGAGGAAGTGGGAAGGAGGAAAGCAGGTGTGGTTATAAAAGGGATACATAGGGAATGCTTGTACTGATGGAAATTTTCTGTGTCTTGACTGTGTTAATGTCAGAATCTGATTGCCAGGTGTTACCACTGGGAGAGGAAGCACAAAGGATATATGGAATCTCTCTGTATTATGTTTTACAATTACACGTGAATCCACAATGACCTCAAAATAAAAAGTTTGATTTTTACAAAAACGATATGCTGTGTGATTTAATTTTTGATATTCTGGAAATGGCAAAATTAGAGGAACAGAAAATACATCAATGTGCCAAGAGCTGGGGATTTAGGAGAGGGGGTGACTACAAAAGCACAGGGGAAAATTTTGTGGCGTGAAGCAGTTATTACGTTTCCTGATTGTGGTGGTGGTTACCAACTGCTTGCATTTGTCAAAACACACAGGAACAGTACCTAAAAGAGTTTATTTCATTGTCTGCAAATATTCTTATGTGAACTAAAAGGCAATGAATAATGTTAAAGGCGGAACTGGCAGGGTCACACCTGTGTATAAGGCAGGTCATTCTCCTTACTTTGTGGAGTATGGACGACGGTAAGGCCAGGAGATGTGGACTTTACTGGAGTTTCCAGGCTTGGTGCTAGGATCTGAACTAGAAATTAAGGAGCAATGGATATAGGAAAGAGTCAGTGATTTTAACATTTCCTAGGGCTGTTCTAGGCCAGGAATGAAAGATGTGGTTCCTCCTAAGAAAGTGGGGCCTTTTCCGTAGGTGTCTATGTGGATAATCCCATCCTGCGACAAGCAGGCAAAATGGTAACTTACACATAGCGTGGAAAACTGACTTTCTGAGACATCGAAGGATAGGAACCCAGGACTAGGATTTTATAATTTTAGTTCATATTCAAGGATATTTAAACACCAAATAAAAACAAATATTTTTAAATAAAATATTTGATCACAAATTTACTGGTTGGGGCTTGAGCTGAATAAGAAGTAATGGAGACATAGAATATGGAATGGACTTTGCCACCAAAATTTACATTCCATGAAATTTTGTTCATGGTTGATACTACGCTCCTTCTCCCACCCTTCATCTTTGAAGAAATTATCTAGAAATGGTTCATCTTGAAAATTGAGGCCTCAGAAAGAGAATCTTCTTGTGCTGTCCTGATGCCAGGACCCAGAGGAGGGCCAGAGGGGAAGGTCACTGGGGCACCGAAGTGGTGTTTCCCAAGGATCTTCCCCAGAGTTAGGGGTTATTGACATTGGCAAACTCCTGCTTCAAAATGAAAGTATTCCCAAGGATCAGTCTTTCACGCAGAGAAGTCTTAGATAACCCTTTAGAGCGACCCCATGAATGAACACCAGTAGGATGGGAGGTAAGAGGCTGGGGTAAGGAAACTGTGAATCCAGAGTGCATAAGCAGAATGGCTTGCGGTGGGGTGGACTTTGGACAGAGAACACCCAAACCTTCTGGGTCATAGGAAGTGGAGAGGAGTCAAAAAGCATAAAAGTGTGAAAAGAAGCATGTGCTTTGCAACTTCACCACAGGTTCTAGTAGCCGCCAAAAACTGCCCCCAGAGAGTCATTTTCCCACAGCTTCTTTGCCCCCACAGATTGAGAACAATGTCTATTTATTATCCTAAATTTTCTTTCCACTCAAAAATCAGTATATATTAGTAAAAAAGAAAAAAACACCTGTAACCCTATCAGCCATATCAACCACTTTCAGTATTTTGATGTATTTATTTCTAGCCCATTTTCTATGTGTTTGTCGCTTGCTTGCACATGATTTTATATTTTTACAAAAACCAACCAAACCAAACATGCTGTTTTAATCTCAGTTTTAAAATTTAGTTGTGATGACAAGGCACCATGTTGGAAAAGTGGTTCCAATGTATAATGTGTAGATCTGTGTATTACAGTCTGTTCTCATGCTGCTGTAAGAACGTGCCTGAGACTGTGTAATTTATAAAGGAAAGAGATTTAACTGACTTACAGTTTTTCAGGGCTGGGGAAGCCTCAGGAAACTTACCATCATGGTGGAAGGGGAGGCAAACACATCCTTCCTCACATGGCAGCAGCAAAGGGGGAGAAAGCCCCTTATGAAACCATCAGATCCGTGAGAACTCACCATCACGAGACCAGCATGAGCGTAACTGCCTCCTTGATTCAATTACCTCCGACCAAGTCCCTCCCACAATATATGGGGTTTATGGGAAGTTGAGGATACAGCCAAACCCTATCATTCCCACCTTGGCCTCCCAAAGTGTTGGCATTACAGGATTACAGGTGTGAGCCATCACGTCCAGCCAAATTTTCCAAACTTTGATGCTCTGCTTCCTCTTGAATGTTTTTTTGCTTAGAAATTTCTTCTGCCAGATACCCTAATCATCTCTCTCAAGTTCAAAGTTTCACAGATATCTAGAGCAGGGGCAAATTGCTGCCAGTCTCTTTGCATAGCAAGAGTGACCTTTACTTCAGTTCCCAACAAGTTCCTCATCTCCATCTGAGACCACCTCAGCCTGGACTTCATTGTTCATATCACTATCAGCATTTTGGTCAGAGTCAATCAACAAGACTCTAGGAAGTTACAGACTTTCCCACATTTTCCCATCTTCTGAGCCCTCCAAGTAAAATTTTCCACATTTTATTGTCTTTTTTTGAGCCCTCCAAACGGTTCCAACCTCTGCCTGTTACACAGTTCCAAAGCCACTTTCACATTTTTGGGTATCTCACAGCAGCACCCCACTACCTGGTACCATTTACTGTATTATTCCATTCTCAAGCTGCTAACAAAGACACGCCTGAGATTGGACATTCATAAAGGAAAGAGGTTTAATTGACTCACAGTTCTGCAGGGCTGGGGAGGCCTCAGGAAACTTACAATCATGGCGGCAGGGGAAACAAACACATCCTTCTTCACATGGCGGCAACAGGGAGAGGTGCAGAGCAGAGGGGAGGGGGAAGCCTCTTATAAAACCATCAGATCTCATGAGAACTCACTCACTGTCAGAACAGCATGAGGGTATCTGCCCCCACGATTCAATTATCTCCCACCAGGTCCCTCTTACAACATGTGGGAATTATGGGAACTACAATTCAAGATGAGATTTGGGTGGGGACACAGCCAAACCATTTCAATCTGTAAATCTGAATTGCTGAAGCTTGAATAACTGCAAGACCTGGCTCTACCTGTGTGGTCATCATGCTGTGGATATTCTGAAATTGTTCTAAGTTTAAATCATATTCTATATACACATTTTTAAAAGTACGTTATTAAATGTGATTTAGTATTTGTAACTTTACAGGTGCTCTCATATAAATCAGTTCATAGATTGAAAATCAACCCTTGATTGGTGAGCCCAGTTTGGGGGCCTGAAAATGAAGTCATCATATTAAGTGGGATCATTTATAAAACGTTTCACACATAAAATTTTCACTGCAAAACAGAGGCAGAGTATAAGAAGCGTAGGTCCTGAATCTCAGGGTTATTTGCAGTAAAATGACCACAAGGGACCTTGGAGAGTGGCCAGGGGTTGGAGTCTCCAGGAAGGCCAACAGGGTGTCAAGTCAGAAAGAGAGAAGTAGCCACATCAGGTCCCAGAAGGACACTGGTCAGCTGCAAAGCACTGCACCCTGTCCTTCTGCTGCCTCCAAGCTCAGAAAATAAATACTTAACATGGAGATCAAGCTCCCACTGGGCTGGGAGGAGATGGTAGTCCCATCGTTCCTCACTTTTTAACAAAAATTCTTTTTATCTCCTCCCACTGCCCACCCTGTGTTTGCAAGGTTCTTCTTACAAAACTGCATTTAATGACAATGGATTCTTCAAGAATCAGACATCTATTACTGCCAGACAACATTTTATTCACAGGAAACCACTGAATTGATTGAATTCATTATTTTAACAAATAATTATTAAGTAATAATGGTAGCTATGGAGCTAGAGACAGGGGTAGAAAGATAGGGAGGTCCTTGCCCTCTAGGGAATAATAGGCTTGAATGGACATTTGGGTCAGAAGTTGCTCTCTGGCTTGCAAAGTGGGAGTTAGGTTTAGGAAGTGGACAGAGAAAAAGAAGGCGGAGGATGGGATCAGAGACAGCTTCACAGAGAAAACTAAGGCAGAGGACCAGATCAGAGACACACTTCAGTCAAAATGTGAAGGATGAATATGAGTTTCCAGGCATATGGGAGCTGGGGGTGGGTGTGGGGGTTATGGGTCCCTGCAGAGAGAATAGCATGTGAGGTGTAATAGGAATAACTGATTGACTAAGGACGTACTGTGTTGGGCACTGGAACAAGAGCTTTACAAACATTACCGCGTGTACTCTTCACTGGGTGCCTATGAGGAAGGTACTATCATCCATTTTCTTCCCTAGGAAGCAAAGGTCTACGGACTTCCAATAACTGCCTGAGGCCACACAGATAGGAAGAGATGGGGCGGGCCTGATTCTCTGTCTGTTGGATTCCAGAGCCTGCAACCACTTCAGTGTCTTTGGGCAACGATAAGCAACTTGCTTTTGCTAGAAAAGTGAGGGTCAGAGGCCCCCTCCCATAGGCTGTAGCGGAGCACAGTGGCCTGAGCAGATGGGACAAACCTACCTTGCATTTCCATCACTCACTCTGGCAGCCTGTGAGTGCACACCCCTGACAGGAGCCCATCCCAGGGACCGGCTGCACAGCTGTTCTGCAAACGTAAAGAAACAGCACATCTCCTCAGTCCTTGCACATTACTTCTGGGAAAT
The DNA here is from genome assembly GCA_004027835.1 of Alouatta palliata. NCBI lineage: Eukaryota > Metazoa > Chordata > Mammalia > Primates > Atelidae > Alouatta > Alouatta palliata. The sequence continues at coordinate 20,046 of PVKV010022574.1, read as the reverse complement.
GTCCAGTTCTTCTTAGGTTTTCCAACATACTGCCCCGGACTCCCATTCTAACCTGATGTCTTATAAACATTCAGGGGTTCATTGGAACACCCAGGATTTCTCTGAGGACCCAAGCCCATCCACCTGCTATGTAAGCCCCCCTCAGATGCATTCTGGAGGGAAAAACACATAAATTCCCTTCCAATCTGTAACTCTTCTTAAAGTCTTCCTTAACGCAATCCTCTGGGACACACACTTGCCAGGGCTGTACCTCTCTAAAGGAAGGGAGAATAGCTGTGGCCTAGCCCAGGCCATTTGCCACACTTGCATGAAATGTTTCTCCTATGGAAGCTTATTGTGGAATATAGTTATGGAGGAAATTGAGATAAACAGGCTTTTCCTTTTCTGGACAATTATTTGAGATGAAATCTACTACACACGGCAAGACATTTAGCTTCTGCCCAGAAACTGATGTCACTTGGCAACTTGTGGTGGCCACATCAGCTGAAGCCGCTGGTGACAATGAAGAGCATCCCGGGTGCAGCGGGGTACCCCCGCCCCATCACTCTCACCCCATTTCACCATTCCCAGGCCACAGCGGCAAGAGGATACTCTCAAAACTTAAAGATCGCTTTAGTTTTAGGAAAATACGGCAGAACAATATTTTATGCCTCAGAATAATAGAAGTCAATTGCTCTTCAAGGTAGCATGAACATAATGTACAAAGGCTTACAGAGGCTTTCCCTAGATTGTGGATGATTGATTTGTGGTAGGCTATTAAGGGAAGTTCAGGATGGCCAGGCTATTTTGAGGCTGATGTCTTGGAGAACCCTTTCTCTCTCCTGCAAACCACTCCCGTGGCATCATCTCAGAGACAAGCTGCTGGCCTGTGCAGCCCACACCCTGACTCAGAGTGGTATTTTACTCAAGTCCTCTCCTTTTAAGGCCATCAGGGATCTGAGCCCCCACGGGTAGGGAACAGGCCAGGCAGCTGGAGCGGGCAAGAGTCACCACTACGAATAGCTTGACTCTGAAGTTTCTAAAAAGGAACCTGGACCACCTGAGCCTCCCCAGAAGACGCCTCAGTCACATTTACCCTGCTGCTGCCATTGGTATCAGGCAGAGCCATCTGCACATGCGGGAACATGAAGGGCACTTTGCAAGACTTCAGCTGGTGGGTTAAATGTGGCTTACAGCTGTCGCTGAGGCACACTCCCCAAAATAGTCTCAACACAGCAGTAGGAAAGATGACACAGAGGTGACTGAGCCTAATAGCAATACAGTATTACTATTATCCCTCGAATAAAGTATATAAATCAAGGTGTTAACCATCAGTAGCACAGAAAAGAGAGCGTTAAGTATAGGAACTTAGCTGCAAAAAGAATCACACAAACAGGAAAAATACACCCTCAGTTAACGGGCTACATAGTCTAGAAAACTCGTTATTTGAGAAAGCAAGTGGTATTTATGTTATTACACAGAGCAGGGTAACAGGATAGAATAGAAACCTGTTAAAAACAGGCAGCAACAACAACAAAACAGACAACAACCTAGAAGAAAAATGCATTGCCTTGAAGGAAAAACTGGAAAATCGTGAGAGGCTTACCAGTGGCCTGGCTGGGTGTGACGAGCTCCTCATCCTGGACTGGTCATGCGTACCTCCAGGAAGGGGAAAGGGACCCTAGAGTGAGAGGCTCAAGTCCTGCCCACATTGAATCTGTGATTCTGTGATCTAAAGAAAGTTTGTGTCTATTTTTAGAAACTAAAGTTTATCTCGTATTGATATAAACTCAAAAATCAATGATACTTTGAGATATGTCATATCACAAAAAAGATTTCTCTTCTAGCACATTATCATTTAACTGATACAAACAGGTCTAGGCCAGGTGTGGTGGTTCATGCCACTTTGGGAGGCTGAAGGGGGTGGATCCCCAGAGCCCAGGAGTTTGAGGCCAGCCTGAGCAACATGGTGCAACTCTGTCTCTACAAAAAGTACAAAAAGTATCCAGGTATAGTGGCGCGCACCTGTAGTTCCAGCTACTAGGGAGGCTGAGGGAAGAGGACCACTGAGTCCAGGGAGGTAGAGACTACAGTGAGCCATGATCACACCACTGTTCTCTGTTGCCTGGGCAACAGAGGGAGACCTTCTCTCAAAAAAAGGAAGGAAGGCAGGAAGGCAGGAAGGCAGGAAGGCAGGAAGGCAGGAAGGCAGGAAGGCAGGAAGGCAGGAAGGAAGGAAGGAAGGAAGGAAGGAAGGAAGGGAAAGAAAGAGAAACAGGTCTAATTTGATTTGTTCATCTAAGCTATAAGAGTTATATGAACATAAGGTGCTGTACTGATAAGTCAAATATAATCTAATCAAGCCTCTAAATTTAACTACAAATTTATAGGAAAAGATGAGACAGAAACTACAGGAACGCAATCAGTTATATCTAGAATGTGGAGGATTCTGCATGACAACTTGGATTCTTCAACATGTAAATTTCAAGGAAATGAGAGAGAGAGAGACTTATTTGTTTCCAGATTTGAATGACATGTTAATAGACATTTATGAGACAATCAGCGAAATTTGGACATGGACTGGATATTGAATGTTGAGGGATTAGAGTTAATTTTTAAAGGTACAATTGTGATACTGTGATTTTAATTTTTAAATGTGATTATTATCTTTCAGGAGCACTAAAATATTTACTAATGAAATCATAGGATTTCTAAGATTTACTTCAAAATAATCTGGGGTGGGGAGGTAATGGGGTGGGGATAATAAAATAAGATTAGCCATAAATAGTTACTGAAGTGGGTGAAATGTACAAGGGGCTTATTTGACATTTTCATAATAAAATATATGAACGAATGAACAAAGCATTATAGAAATTCAAGTAAAAAATAGCTTGTGCTTAGTAATAAATCAAAGAATGCTGAGCACTTTAAATGACAAACCAAGGTAAGATCTTGCCCTCTAGAAAACAACTCTAATTCAGGACAGACACACTCATACCCTTGCCCACATCGGAAGAGTCAGACTGAGATGTGCTGACTGGAAGGTGGAATGGTTGCTAGCAGAGGGTGGGAAGGTGGCATGGGTGGGGGAGGGGAGAAAGACAGGTTGATTAATGGGTGCAAACAGACAGTTAGATGGAAGCAGTGAGATCTGACGCTCGACAGTAGAGCAGGGTGACTATGGTTAACACCAATGTATATTTCAAAACAGCTAGAAGACAGGACTTGGAATGTCCCAACACATAGAAACGATAAATACTCAAGGTGATGAACACCCCAAATACCCTGACTTGATCATGATGCAATAACAAAGTATCACATGTACCCCATAAATATGTACAAACATTACAAAACACTTTTAAAAATTCTCACAAGAATAAGATGCAAAAAATTCAAAAAAGAATGAGGTGCTGATGTATGTGGAGGGCCTAGCTCCAGACTGGGTGCAAACTTCAAGCCACTGAAGATCTTATGTCCAAGTTTTTCTACTTTGAAATTCCAAATCTATTTTTCTACCAGATTTATAAGGGACATGGGACAACATAAACTGGGTCAAGTGATAAGAGAAAGTAAATATGCCCTCAAACTTATAGCAAATCTTCTGACAAGTCTTGACTGGTAATTGTTTCCTTCAAATTTGTGAAAACCATGAGAAAACATGTTCATCTCTCATTTTTAAGTGTCAACACTTGGCATTACCCACAGCTTCCAAAGGAATAAAAAAGGGCTTTGTTGTTTTCCATTAGCTTTATCTTTAATTTGTGTGTGTGTGTGTGTGTGTGTGTGTGTGTGAGAGAGAGAGAGAGAGAGAGAGAGAGAGAGAACGTATTGGCTCTAAGCATTTATTAGCCTAATATTTTTGAGTGGAACTCTCCACTTGGCAATATCATTTGCCTTATTAGATTTTTGTAATGTGTGCTGAAGGTCAAAACTCCTTTTCCCCTTCACGAAGCCTGAGAGGTTTCAGTTTTCTGGGTTTTCTTGAGACAACCCAGAGGCTTTGTATACATCTGTCTAAAAATTCTGATTTTTCTTACTGGTTATGCACTTTTGTAATCAAGCGGACAAATCAGAATATGACTTTGGTGGGACCATCATCTAAACTCACAGTCCTTATGTACAGAAGCAGCACTGACAAGGCTCATACTCCTCAGTTCGCAAGTCAACACCTTCCTCTTGCCAGCAACCCACCCCAGGATATCTGCGGCTTATTAATACTTATGAAAACAATAGTCATTATTTACTAATCAGGAGATGATCAGATATATCTATTGATAGCAACAGGCTATTTAAAAGTGAAATAATCTATCAAACAGATTTTTTACCAACTCAAAGTTTCCAGTTAGATACTTTTCATTAAGTTGATTGTTAGATTGCAACTACAGTCAAACTTAAATATATAAGAAGTTTGATTGGTCTTTTAAAATCATGCAAAAATTCAAGGGGAGCTATTAAATGTAGAATTCCAAATGTATACAGTTTTGTCCTAAAATGGTCAATAAAATGAACGCGTCCACTGGTTCACATCAATTTGGAATTCTTCTTCTGCACTGTTTTCACACACCCGTCATTATTGTGTACCATTTTGTGTTCTTTTGATTTTCATTTAACGTTCTGCTTTAATATTCTGCCATGTTGCTGCAAGGTCTTCATAGCCACCACTTTTCATGGCTAGAAAAGATTTCATGTGGTGAACATTTCAAAAATTACTTAATCATGTCCCAATTGTTGGTTATTTAAGGAATTTAAAACTAAAACACCACTCTCGTGACAAAGTTCTAATGTATCCAGACGTGCTCATGGCAAGTCGTCCCTCAGCAGCTCTGCTAAGCCCTCTCAGAGCCCTTTTCTGAAGGGAACCAGGAAACATCTTACAACAAGAGGCTTAAGGCCTCTACAAAATGACTTCAGGGTTAGGATTTCAATTGCCCTGTGAGGCACATACAAGAACCATTAGGTTGTTTGGCTTAGAATTGAGGGAAGTGTCATTTTGTTCTGTTCTGCCTGCAGGAAGCTCCTTCCCAGGCCCTGCATTGTCAATCTCTCCCCCTCCTCAAGTCCTTGTCACCTTCCAGTGGCCCTTGTTCAAGCTTAGCCTCTGCTTCCCATCCTGCCTTCTCTGACTCCCCAGCACCCTGAGTTTGTCAGTGTCTCAAATGCACAATTACACAGTTTCACTTGCTGATTTTCTTTCTTTCCCACTTAGAATATAACATGAGCACCTTGAGAGGAAGGCTTACTCTGTTTTGTTTGCTGCTGCAACCCCAGTGCCTGGCACAGAGATGGTGACAAGACCCTTGCTCTCATCACTGGCTTCTTCTTGTTATTTAAGTCTCAGTGCAGTTTCTCCATAGTCATAGAGTTGATGCCCACCCACTCTCTGCACCTCACACTCAGAATTCTCCTCATAGCCCTCTGAGGTTTTCTGGTGTATTTGTCTGCTATGCACCCGAAGAGAGCAGGGATTTCATTTCGCTATTAACTGCTATATCCCCAGGACTCAGAAAGTGCCTAGAACATAATAGGAGTTCCAGAAATACCATTGAAAGAATGAATAAATTGAGCACAATGAGTGTCTGAATAAAATATCCTAACCATACCCCTAAATAAACAACATAAATAAGCAAATTTCAATTTCTTGGAAAAGTTATATTTTAGTGTCCGTTCTTTATGCAGTAATGGCATCTTTGATTACTCATATTCTTTAAAGTCCACAGAAAGGAGTATTGCAAATCACATGTGCCTCTGACTCTCATGGCCAAGTCTCCCCTCTCCCTGTCCTTGTTCTCTGATCCTTCCTCTGGGCCTCAAAAATGCTGGTCTCCATCAAGTTGCTGTAAGCAATTTTCAGAAAAAGTTCTCCTTGAGAAGTTTCATGAGGAAACCACAAATTTAAAACCTTGAACTTCAAGAGCAAGATGGTGTAGGTCTTCTGGAGGTCTTGCCTAACCTGAGAAGGTCCCAGAGAATTTGTGCATAGAACCTCTCAGGAAGCAGTAAGACAGGCTGGTCCAGTCCCACAGGATGAGAGAGGTAGGAGCTTACCAATGTCTCTGGTTTTTGTAAATGAATGCTCTTAGTATTTTAAGTGAGGAGAAAAAAATACCAAACCATTGCAGGCAGATCAGCAGTCCCTTCACCTTCTAGGTCACTCAAAGAGTTCTCAACAATCAATTCTAAAAAGCAAGTGGAAAATGTCAATATAAGGCTAGACACAGTGGCTTGTGCCTGTAATTCTAATACTTTGGAAGGCTGAGGGGGATCTAGAACTTTGTGAATCTGAGATTTTGCTTCATGACTTTGTGGATATTTTTTACTAATACACTGATACAAAATTCAACTCAGAATCTCAATGGCATTTATCAATTTGTGTTCCTTAGATCATCAAGATACATTGGAAAGAAGTTTATTGAAGTAAAATAAGAAGAACTTGATAGCACAAAACAAAGAAAACCCAGGAAAACAGAGAGAGAGAGAAGTAGAAAAACCAAACACTGAGTCTTAATCTGTTCTGCCACTAGTCAGCGGTTTGGACAGAGCACTTTAATGTATTCTCTGTTCATTAGTTTCCCTGTTTATTAAAGTATATAGTTCCAAAAACATTAGGTGTTGTGACTTTTGTCTCTCCAAACCACAACCACTCCCCTGCTCCCTTCTCTCCTCCCCTCTTCCCTTTCTCCGAACCCCTACACACGCCTAGGACACCTCCAGCGTAGGTTACTACCAGTTTTGCTGGGTTTATCTCCTTCTGTCCTTTCCACTTTGATCTGAGGAATAGCTGAGATTTAGGACAGCAACAAGGTGTACCTCTTTCCAGGTTACGAAACAGGATTTATGATTAGGCTCAAGGGCCCTTCCTAGTCACTCGGTGAAGTCTGTGCACTAGAAAACTGAGGTAGCAGTTTTCTGAGCAGCAGAAAACTGTGGTTCTCAGAGGCTGAGTGGCCAGGCTGGATGAGTCAACACTGCCATCTGGCGTTCTCTTGGAGAGTTATGTGGAGCCTGGCTTTCATTGAAGAATGACGGTCCCTTGCTTTCCTGAACCTCAGCCAACTCTCCAGCAGGTTCTCACTGCAGAGGTCAGGCCATTGGTCTGCTGGAGGACAAAGTAGGAGGACCACACTTTCGATCACCTACACTTGCCCTGTGGACCTCAGCTCACGTCCCAGGCTGCTTTTAAAATATTTTCCCATTATAGAAGAAATAGTTTTCAAAGATGATTCACAAGCTCCAGGGGCCATTCAGACAAGGGAGAGCAACTTGCCAGCTAAATTCAAGAGTGGAGCAGATGCACATGAAGCTCCGTCTGGCAGAGGCACGAGACACTGAGTTTGGCTTGGAGGGTGCTCATGGCAAGAGTGGGGCAGCAGGCCTCTCCTTTTATTGGACATAGTGGCCGTACAAAGTGACTGCCTCAAAACACACCCACATACACTATGAACTCTCCCAGTCTAGAGAGAAAACAGGCACAGCAGGTCAACAGGTACATCAGCAGCGACCCTGTGGGTGAAGCAATGCAGCCATACTCTTTGTCCTGCTGATCAGAACTCAAGGCTGAGCACCTGTATTCCTAACTCCACTTGCCTTCAGGCTCCTCCAACATTCCAAACCGCCCATGGACAGAGCTACTACCCCTCCATAGAAGTGACAACTTAAAATAAAGGGATTTGAAGCTCCTTTCCAAGTTCAGACCCAGGCCTGCTGCTAGAAACTCCAGAGGACGGATGGAGAGAAGTTTGCACTGCTCACAGATTTAATGTTTCTCTCACAACCAGAAGTAGGCAGCAGGATAAGTTTTCAATCATCACCAACAAACGGATCACTCCTGGGTCCTTTAAACAAATTCCATGTCTCTGTATAGGTTTTAGGCGCCTCCTATGTGTCCAGACTTTGTAAAATAGGCAGATAAATAAAGTAATGGGAGGGACAATATTTAAGAAATAACAGCAAACAATTGCATTAATATTTAATATAAACTATAAGTATCAAGTTAATAGAAGCTCAGAAGAAATTCGTAAAATATAGAAAAGTTGGAAAAATCTCAGTAGAGAAAATAAAATTTTATCTGGACTTTAAGAGTATGATTTATAAAATTCAAGGGGACAGTACACAAAGTCAGACCATGTTAGTTAAATCACGGAAGAATGAGAATATCACACCCACTTAGTGAAGTAACCTAGCTTGTCAAAGAAGTATGTCGAAGAGATAGGTAGGGAGTTGGGTAGGGAGGGGAGGATGGTGTGGAGAGTTCTGAAACTGTTAACCTTAAATAATGAGATTCAGAAAATATGATTAAGTAGAGAGTTCATTTGAGGGCAAAGCTTGAGAGTGGCCACCTGGAAACACTGCCTCTAAATCAATAGGGCTAATGTTTCAGAGGGGAGAAGTTAAGGTTTCACTTAGAAATTTCAGCAGGATCACGTTTTCCATACAAGACCAGGGCGTTTGCCACAGCTATTTGATTGGTTACAGACTGCCACTCATTCCAAGATGACATTATTACTCTGTGAGAAGGGTAGTGATCTGGGGGATCTTACCTCTGGTGCTCTTTTGTCTTAATTATTTATAGGGAAAAAGGGCAGATGCTACACCTGCATGCCACATGACTCAGGATGCCTGGCCACATTTCTTTCAAGGCTCAGAATAATTTAAAGTTCCAACAGATTTAGGTTGTATTATTTTAAGTTTGAATTCATTTCATGAAGCCAAGAAAGAAGATTTGGACTTTATGCAGTAATGAAGACTGCTGATGGGTACTGAACAACTCTGGTGGGTTTGCACTGTGTGCCTAAGATGCAGAAGGGGCAGGGAGGCAGTAGCCATCTGCTCTAGTGCTGGTGAGCAGAGCTGATGGGCTGTCACCGCTCATGCGTATTACCTGTTGACTCACCTGGTGGCATGGGATGCCCATGGGGTCCCAGCTCCTTAAGCTCCTGCCAGGCCCTTCTGCAACTTCTCCCAAGCTCTTGGGCCAGGTGTGTGTCTACCCATGACAAAGGAGGCCAGTACCTGATCACTGAAGTAAAAGGTCTAAGGCAGTGGGACTGCCACAGGTATCCCCATGGTCCCAGGTCACAATCCAGTCTGTTGACCCTCTCCATTCACATCATTGCCTCCTTGATAGCCTGTGCTGTGGGTTTTAGGCTCTTAGCATCAGAAATAGGCTCATATAGATCATCTAATCATCTCCTCTTCATTATGTGAGCCCAAACTCTATAATAAATCTCTTTTTATGTTTCCTAGGGCTTCTCTGATTGAACCTGTCTGCAGAGGACTTAAAGAAGTTCTCAAATTGTGTATGCATAATAATCATCTGGGATTTCCATGTCCTATCCCAGAGACTGGGACAATAGGTCTGTTGAACCTGGAAGTTCATTTTGAACAAGCGCTCTAATACAGGGAATCTCCCAGTTACAGTTTCAAATTCACAAATACAAGAAATGAGAGACCTAGAGGCAGAAAGCATGTTTTTTGTTTGTTTGTTTTGTTTTGATTTTGTATAACATAACCACATTTATTTAAGAATGTTTTCCAATACCAAATAGCAAATTTCAACAATGCAAAAACCACAATTATTTTTCACCAAACTTAACAAAGTGAATTGTGTAAGCCCAGCAATCCATGGGTTAACAAGCCCTCCAGGTGACTGTGATGCATACTTGGCTGGCTACAGCAGTTGTCCTCCCTCAACCCCTCCCTCCAAACCTTCTTCCTTTCTTTTTTTTTTTTTTATTGAATTTTAGGTTTTGGGGTACATGTGAAGAGCATGCAAGATTGTTGCATAGGTACACACATGGCAGTGTGATTTGCTGCCTTCCTCCCCATCAGCTATATCTGACATTTCTCCCCATGCTATCCCTCCCCAACTCCCCAGCCCCCACTGTCCCTCCCCTTTTTCCCCCCGACAGATCCCACTGTGAGATGCTCCCCTCCTTGTGTCCATGTGTTCTCATTGTTTAACACCCGCCTATGAGTGAGAATATGTGGTGTTTGATTTTCTGTTCTTGTGTCAGTTTGCTGAGAATGATGGTTTCCAGGTTCATCCATGTCCCTACAAAGGACACGAACTCATCGTTTTTTATGGCTGCATAGTATTCCATGGAGTATATGTGCCATATTTTCCCTGTCCAGTCTATCATCGATGGGCATTTGGGTTGGTTCCAGGTCTTTGCTATTGTAAACTGTGCTGCAATGAACATTCGTGTGCATGTGTCCTTATAGTAGAATGATTTATAATCCTTTGGATATATACCCAGTAATGGGATTGCTGGGTCAAATGGAATTTCTATTTCTAGGTCCTTG
>PVKV010022573.1:8527-35178 GCA_004027835.1 Alouatta palliata | reverse complement strand
TCTTGATTATTGCCATTTTGTGATTTTTTAACCAGTCTGTTAGAGTTTTGTAATTTTAATGATTTTTCTTAGAGAATGTTTTTTATCTGTTTTTTCTTTTATTTTGCCTGGTAAATTTTGGAATTATTTTATCTACTTCCCAGAAAATTTCTGTTGTGATTTGAAAATATTGGCATTTTGTTAAATGTGTAAATTAATTTAAAGGAAAACAAATTTTAAAATCTTTATCAGTTTTAGTCTATACAGTTGAGAGTTGGTCTCTTCATTTAATATTTACCTCTCTCAAATTTTTTTAGTTTTTTTCTGGCATAGGTTACAGCAGATCAATTATGGCATTTTTTTCACATGTTAATTTATGATTGTATATAAGTATGCCATGTACATTTTATATATGTAATATTACTTACATCAGAAAATGTATATTTTGGTAGAATTACCTAAACAAAAATTACTTCACTTTTGCTTAAGAAACAAGCACTAATTTTTACTAATTTTACTAATTTTTACCAATTTTTGTTATGGTTAATTTTTCAAAATTGTACATTTCATCAGAATTTTCTGTTTTTCTTATGAGGAATTATGTTGCTATAACACATTTTTATTTTATATGTTATTAAGCTTATTTTAATATTTTAAAAGATTTATCAGCAGTTTTTTTAGATTTTTAGTTTTAATTTTTTATGACGTGAAATCTAGAATGACTTACTTCATTTTGGTTTTATAGATTTTTGCTTTTGATTGTTCTGGAATCTTAGTTGAATGCTTTATTCATTTCTCTGTTGACAAGTTGAAATGCTCTTATTATGTCAAAGACTGCTTTGGCTAAATTTCATCATTTGTAGCATTTTTAAACTATTATTCTTTAAATAGGCTTCTTTCTCAAATCATCAGTTAGGGAAGTGTTTTTAAATTCCTGGGATCTTATGTAAACATAAAATATATTGTCTATGTTTACTTTCAGGGAATATAGTCTGAAAAGTTTAACGTTTTCTTTCTGAGACAATATTTATTTCATTTATATGATGATTGACAGTCAAAGAGAAGTTTCTTTTCTGCCATGTGTAGAGAGGTGTTTGTGTGTGTGTTTATGAGTTAATTTTTTTGCTTTGCCAATTTGTAAGTTATATGACAGAGAGTAGTTAAAATTTTTCCCTTATAATTAAATTTGTCAAGTTTTTTCTTCTTTTTACTTTTCGAAGTTTTGGATTTTTGTTTTTGGTTATTTGCCTGCTGAGCACATGCTTTAATCATGTATAATCAATAAGACAGGGCATTTTATCATTATAAATTTGTTAATCTGCATTTCTCCTATGCTTTCTGCCATAGTGTCTACTTTAAAATATTGATTTTCCTTTTATTTCAATTTAATAGATTAATTTTTGCCCCAATTGTTTTTAAATGCAAAGCTTGACTTCATCTTCTAATAGATTAAAACTGATTACATGCTCTTAGAATTTCTACCCTTGATTTAATATTATTCTAAATTTTGCTGTTCCAAATGCTTACTTCCTATTAAAATATAATTTTGAAGATTATATTTTCACATTTTATATGCCCATTTTAGATTCCAGTGAGAATTATCTGGAAAAAATCTCACAAGTGTTTTTTTAAATGTATTTTTAATTACTTGTGCCAGAGAGTCTTAAAGGCTCATCCATTGTCTGTCCATTAATGGGTCAGAAAGGTCTTTCTTGGGGGCTGTATATTGAGCCTCGGCTGCAAGAGTTTGGTGTCATTGAGAGTAATTAACATTTGACGGTCACAAATTAAAATTATTCTATCATTGGACTCAACTGGAGATGCTAATTCATACACAATGCTCACAAGTTTCTCTGAAATGCATTTTGTTTGTTCATTTGTACTCTAATCCCTATTCCCCTCCCCTCTAATCTGGTTCTTTTCTTAGGGTAAAGTGAGCCACAGAATCTTACATCTCTTTTAAAGCGGTAAAGATCAAAGAAATCTCAAAGTTGCTGATTTATACCTATTTGCTACTTTTTAAACCTTCCTTCCTTGGAAGACAAGGCATAGAGCTTTTTAATTTTAGCTTCCTGGTATTTTATCTGCTTTCTAATTTTGTTTCAACAATGATGTCAATTAGTTTGATGTGTCAGTAACAGCCTTTCTGTTTCTCATTAGAGTTTATCTTTTTGGCTAAGATTCAATGGTTTTTCTCACTAAGTCTCTTGAATAGAGATTTCATTACCTTTGACTTAGATATTTTTTTTTTTTTGGTAAATTTTCCCCAAAGAAAAGCCAGGTAATAAAATTACTGCATCTTTGGAAATAAATTGCGCTCTGCCTGGGAATAATATTTTTGTTTTATCCTTTTATCTTGGGAGTTCTGTAATGTTTCTTCAGTGATATTTGGAGTCAGGACATCAATTAATAAGATGTAGCCTTTCATGAAAATCCAGTTGGGAACAGACATTGTTTCTGTCACATGTTAGATATGTAAAATTTGTTTTAGATTTTCTAGATGAGAAAATTACCTATCTACCTTATAATGTGATTGTGAAGATCAACTTAGATATATATATTCGATTCTATATAAACTTTAAAAATGTATATAAGCATTTCCAGGGCTCCAGATAAATAGGTAAATGGGTAAATCATAGTACAATGTAGAGTTATACAAAAAGTTAGAATAAATGAGGGAATCAAGAAAGAATTACAAGGGCCATGGAGAGAAGACAATATGTGGATGAGATGCTGAAAGATGATATCCTGGGGTGGGTGGTGCTAGATGGATATAAATTCTAGGCAGATCGTAGCATGTCCACTGACTTGTCACTGTGGAAGATCAGGAGAGATGAGATGCTCAAAATGAATAATTGTGGGGAGTGGATCCAAGTGGTTCTGCTACATTGCCTTTTTTCACCGACTGTCTCATCCATGGCCCCATCTAGGGGAGCAGGAGGGATGAGCACCTGACTCAAAGATGGCTTATTTGTAGGCTAACCAGGAGCGCTAAAGCAGCCTGGTTGAAAAGGTTTTACCTAACAGGAACCAATCTGGCTTGCATCTTCAAAAATAGAGAAGGGAGTGGTGGAGAGAGGAGTGGTCAACTGTGGCCAGAGGAGCCTATGTAGGTTATTAGAAAAGAAACTGAGGATAGCTGTTCCTTTTACATGCTCCACATCCTAGGGACTCACAAATTCCAGGCCATGTATTACCTTACAGTAGGCTCTCTTTTCATAAGGCAACCTGCGTGAACCTCTTCCTGACAGCCAAAATGGCTTACCCAATTGATCAAAAAGATATGGAAGAGATGTTAATCTGAAAATTTATTTCTGAGGTAGAGTCAATATTATCTGTGAGAGAGGAATTCCCTAAAGAAGTGGACAAGGGTACTTTCCTTCTTACCAATCATTATTTTTATTAATATATTTTACAAGACTGCAGTCGAAATAATATTAAATACAAATTTTTTTATACAGAAAGTGTAATAAAGTTAAAATAGTTCCTTGTAATTCATAGCATTATTGCAATGCTTACAAAATTTTTGCATAGAGTGTGCAAGGATTGATGTTATTCAAAACAAAACAAAAATGCTCTTCTTACATCACACTCAAACCCAGAGAAAAACCAAACCAAACCAAAAATAACCCAAAGGCTCAACTCAATTGCTTTATGGGAATGGGTTTCTTTTTCAAAATCTCCAAGCAAATGGGACTATTATGACCTCACAATTTCTGTTAAGAACATCGGAATCTGGCTTCTTTAGAAGTGCATCTAACTAGCATAATGGTGGATGGCCTCTGCCTTTTCCTTCCAGAATACAACCTCCTTAAAGAAGTATGTTTCAGCTTCTTCATAATCTCAAAAAGGGAGAAACATGACTGGGGGAGGTGGTTGATACATGAAAAACTGTTCCCCTCCTCACGGAAACACTAGATAAAAATTAAGTCAGTTTGGTGTTCACTAAATTTAGATGAGCCAACACTTCCCTTTACTTTTCTAGAATCTTCCATCTCTTCCAGAGAGCCTGATTTCTGGCTCTGGTGAGGTTAGTCCTATGAGACCCTTTAATGATTGTCTGTTCTTGGCTTGCCATTTGGATGCTACACCATTACAAAGAAATCCTTAACTGACTTACTGTAGAGTCTTTTTCATTCTTGGCTCATCCGTTTACTAAGGTTTTGTGGGGGGTGTTGAGCCAGTCAAGGACTGGGGCTGAGTCTTTTGGGTATGGTGAGGAGCTCTATCCACATTCCTCCCAGAGGACCAGGTACGTGTTGTGGAAAAGCACATGACAGCGGGATGGACCCCAACTTCTTTGCTGCTGTGGCCTCCTAAGCTCTGGGTGAAGGCAGGTTGACAGCAGGGCTTTAAACAAGGGCATTCTGGTTTCTAATCTGTTTGGATGATCCATAGATGAGTTAATTCTTCAAAACGACTTTGTCTTTTAACTCTTACGGATCAAAGCCTGATCCCTTTGCTTAGAAGATGAAAGCGTTCCAAAGAAACCAGGCTGTAAGGAACTTCAGATGCACTCATTTTCTTCTTTCCCAGTTGAAACACCACCAACCTCATTGCTGAATGTAGGAGGCCAGGGTCAAGGTTAAAGAGTGCCACTTTAAAAATAAGAATTGGCAAACGCGTCTCATTTCCAACTCAGATGAATTGCTAGTGACGGCCTGAGTGCTCTGGTGAGGAGAATTCTCCACCTGGGGAAGGGTATGGCCCATTAATGATGGCTGCCAAGGTGTGGGGCTGAATCCATTACAGAACCAGAGTGGTCAGCTCAGCTCTGACGTTGTATGCCTAAATGCAGTCAGTGAATCCCTGGTAGTTCTTTGTTATAGGGAAACAGACAATAATAAAAACGAGCCTCCTTCTCTTTGATCCCTCCCTTGAGTTTTGCCACAAGTAAAGGTAGAGAAGAATACTGACCAAATAGTGTAAAAGATCTAAAGTAAGATGTTTGTCTTTTGAAGGGAAGTGTAAAGAAAAGAGATGTATGTATGCGGAAATGCTGACTTGCTTGGCCACACCCACAGATCACTGAGTATTAAAATTTTTTCCTAAATGTGAGGCTAACAACCCAGGTATTTTCCAATCTATTTTTTTTTTAAAGCTTGACTTAAGAAGCACACACAGAGCAAACTAATTTTTTTGTTGTTCTAGATTCTATTATTCAGGCAGGCTTTCTATATTTTCACCTTGGGTATCTATACTTTAGCATGGATGCTGTCACTGTGAGAGAGTACAGAAAGCAGGGAAAAAGAAGTTCTATAGCCTCATCCACCCAAGAAGATCTAGTTTAAAAC
This sequence comes from Alouatta palliata, assembly GCA_004027835.1. NCBI lineage: Eukaryota > Metazoa > Chordata > Mammalia > Primates > Atelidae > Alouatta > Alouatta palliata. The sequence continues at coordinate 29,905 of PVKV010022573.1, read as the reverse complement.
CTAGTAGGGGACAAGTCCTAACAACTTAAAAAATAGTGGTGACTTTATAGCAGAGTGGTCAGGAGTTAAAACTACATTCCAGCTCTGCCGTTTTCTAGCTAGTGGCTTTGGGCAAGTTTCTTAGCCACTCTAAGCCTCAGTTTCCACATCCGTATGTTGGAACAGTATTAGAACCCAACTCAAAGGATTGTTTTGAGGATGAAATAAAAGAATGCATGTAAAATGTTTAGCAAAGTGCCTAGCAATAGCTCAATGAATATTAATAAATATTCTTAATATTGAAGATAAGAATTCTGCCCATGTCTTAGGGTAGGCTTTAGCTCCAGGAAAATCTCTTATGTTTTGCAAGATTTTGTGGGATAGTTATTTTTGGGGAGAAGTTTCATAGATTTGCTCAGATTGTCAAAAGGATCTAGGGCCCCCCAAAATGTTAGGAACTCATGAATTAGATGAATCTGGGAACTAAAGAAACACTGTCTTCCTTGTTGATAAGTGTCTTCTTCCTGCCCTCAGACAATCCTTTTGCTACAGTGTTCCCATGGAACCTAATAGACCAGTTTGGAGTTTCTCATTTTATGAAATTCTGAGCTACTGCTGTTGTTACCAAAAATCCCCAAATGTAGAAGTAGGCTGTAAAGACATTGGAAGGTGAGCGACTGTTAGACAACTCTAGGTATGTGGAGTGGATTTTAGATTAAGCAGATTTTTTTTTGTCTTCTCCCAAAGAAGCTGGCCTCATAATTGTGTTATTAAGCCGACCTTAGCGAATGTTCAGTGATGAAGCCAAATTCACTCCCTCACTAGTGAGGCTGTCCACATGCCTAATGAGGCATTTGGAACCCCACTCTGGCTTCCTATTGCAACAGGTGGATTTAGACTCTAAACATGCTTCTTGCTTACAATGGCTTTTTCTTTGTTCTATTTCACTTGTAAATCTCAAAATGGGTGCTGACAGTTATTACTGCTTGCTGGGCTAAAGTTGAGGAGCAGCAGTGAGCACTGCTGTTGGAAGGTTTGAGACTGTTTATTGATGGATTTGATAGCATCATTAACACTGTATTATTACATCACACTTACTATTGCATCAGGGGCTCATGACATTCTTGTTCTCTCTCAAATAAGGATGCTAATTTCCTAATACTCTGTCAGTATCTACAAAAGGGAGGTAGGGGGAGAACCAAAGAAAATAGCATATGTGAGCATGGGTTGCCCCAAAAGTTTACATGTGTGCTCTAACAACACTCTAAAAGAGGACCTCCCACAAGTCATTATTTTCCCTTTGCCATTCAGATCTGCCTTGAGAAATTTCAAGGACTCCATCATGAAGAAAGCTTTTAAGAACCATAGAAATCTCATTGCTTTTGAAAGTGCGAACGCATGTGGTGTGCTGTGCTGGCTGAAGCAGCAGGCTTCAGACTGCTTTATCTCTTATCAGTGGCTTGGCTTTGTGCATGAGAAATTCAGAGGCAACTGTATAATTTTAAATTCTGACTACCACAAAGAAAGAGATGCATCTGACATCCCAATGCCGTAGCTTTGACTATTTTAATGGAAATATGCTGGAACTAGGGGAACCTTCCACCAAGGAGATAGTGATGAAAGACCGCAAGAGAGACATTTTATCTTTAAGATAAAAGGCCTGTTTTCGAAGGTTGTTTCTTTTATTATAACTTTTTCCTGATCTGCTACTAGGGCACCATGCAAATGTACCATGCCAGGAGTTGTTTCCTTATCCTTTTTGTGCCTAAGATTTCTTTGGACAGGGGGAAGAGGGAAAACTGTTCCTGTTTAATGAAATTTTTGACCTTTCATAGAGCCTTGAAACATCGGTATCGATCTATTTACCTCTTTGGTCCAAACCTCATGCTACCTTTGGCCTAAAATAAACAAAGCAAGATCCTCTGATTTAGCTGCTGCTAAGGGCAGTGTTGCCAATTTAATTTTATTTCAGCTGTTTCCAAATAAATGGCTGAGGGATTCCCTTAAGTGACTTTGATTAGGGTCTGGTAAATGGGGGTCATTTACATTTAAAAAAATCCTTCCTCCTTATCATGAATACTCATATTTCCAAAGAGTCATCCATAGCTGATACTTTTTTTTTTTAAACTTCATATTGAATATGAAGCCCTGGATGATCAAAAGGGATGTTGACCAAAGGGACAAATGTCTGATAGGAAGCTGCCTTACCACACGGAAGCAGAGATGTCAGCAATATGTCTTTTCAAAATACATCTTTTGTTGTTGTTATTTGCATTCCTTCTACGCCACAGAACAAAGACCCAGCTTCTTAGAAATAAAACCAAACTGGTATTCATCTGGTTCCTCCCAGAATTATCTTGATGAAAAGAATATTACCGTATTTTTTTGTTCCCATGTATTTTAAGATGCTTTTTCCAATACTTGCAATTATTGATTGTTCCCACTAACCCTTCAAGCCTGGTGTGGCTTGAACAATAAGCAGAGTGGCAGTGTTGATAACTGAAGTGATGAAGGAGAAAAAGACATGTTACGTCAAAAATATTCTCCAGAGGACCATGGAATGGGCATCCTTCTGGACTATGGGAGGGTAAGGTGGAAAACTTTATGTGAATAGAGACAGCAGAAATAGTCTCTACAGGAAAGAGATTCTAAGGTAAACCATAGGGTCCCCTACTTCACTTCTCATTTCACAATGATGCTGGACTGCAGGACCTGGTATATGTATCTATCTATAAAGGGTCTTGGAAGATCATAACTTTCCTTTTCCACTAGGCTTCCCCTAATTCCATCCTCCCTGTTCCCAGGAATCTTCTGAGCCTCTGTTTCTCTGGCAGGAGAATCACTTACTTCCACATGGCTTAGAAAGCAGACTTTCCACATGTAGGGTAAGGAAGGACTTCCTTCCTGAAAGACTTTGCCAAGTAACTATATTCCCAAGCCTACAAAGAAACGCAAGCTTACTCTCTGCTGTTGGGAAATGTGCTTTCTTTCCTGCTATCTCGAACACATACCACAAAAACCTCTAGGTCAGGGGTCAGCAAACTTTGTCTGTAAAGGATTAAATAGTAAGTATTCTATGCTTTGTGGGCTACATAGTCTCTGACACAACTACTTGACCCTGCTGCTATAATGTAAAATCAGACAACATGTAAATGAATGCATGTGGCTATGTGACAATAAAACTTTATTGACAGGAAAAGGTGGGGAGTCAGATTTGGTTTCTCAGTGGTAGTTTGCTGACCTCTGCTCTAGGGTCAAACCGCAAGCAAACTTTGGTCTATGGTTGCTGCATATGCTACGAAAATTATCCAAAGAGAAGATGATCTAAAGGATGATCAAAGCCAGTTCAAGTTTATAACATTTATACCTTGGGTGAGATAACCATTATAAAGCCACATGCCAGGCTTTTACCTTGGTAGATGTCACCATAAGGGCTTTTGAAAGCCTCTGTGATACTTGAATAGTTTCCTAAGACTTCTATGAATTCTTGAGCAGATATCAAATAGAAATAAATGTTGAACATATTTGGAAATCAGTTTTTAATTTGTAAAAATCTTCTGAACAATATTAACATACTAGAACTTCTAGTATATTGAAGGTTCATTTGAACTCTTTGTTATGATACCATCTGTTTAACATACCCAAAGGTGTGATTGTCTAGAAAACATCATATATAAAGATTAGAAAGAATCTCATTTTTTAAAAAGTAAGTGTTAGTAGATTTTAATGTAAAACCTTTTCTCCCCACCTAAGAATTCAGGAAAATTTTTTTCTCATGACAATGGACAAATATTCTAGTTTGAGGGTGTTGGGATAAAAAGATGTACATTGAGAAACTTAGAATGCATTTTACTACCGATTTCTGAAATCTGAACTGAAATACATAATTCAAGCCATATCAAATTTCCTGCTTATTACTTTGTATGTTGTGGTCACTTAGCATTAAATGAAAAATAGAATTTTATATCATATCTGTTCCCAATAGGTACTTGATTTATACTGTTGATTGTTCTTATTTTTATTCTATTTGTGATCTCATTACCCTTAGGATTAAATTTTGCTTGTGGGATCACAACAGTCTTTTTTATTGGCATAAAACTTCTGGTGCTAATCTCATTCTTCCATGTGGTGATTAGAACAAAATCTAAGGAAAATGTTCTGGGAACTTTTTGCTCTTTTGTCATCCAAAGATAATGAACTTGAGGAGGCAAAATGCAAAGAGAGTCTACTTAAAAAAAATTACCTGTCTTAATCTAGCCACAAACGACTTCGTAGCTATTATTGTTTATCTGAATGATATGGGGTAGGTGATCCTAGTAGCCAAGGAGGGCCTTTCCTGGCTTGGAAAAATCCTGTATTGATACATCCAGATTCTGGCAGCATGGCTCTATGGGATATTAATTCTACTGATCCAGAGTAATCTGATGTCTTTTACGGTTTTCCTTTTTAGACCCTAGTGCTGCAAACCAACCAATCACTGGGTCTCATCCTAAGAATGACCAGCCCAACTCTCTGGATGAAATACTGAGAGAGAGTGCTTGGAGTGAGTTTGGGGTCTAGATGCCAGCAACATCACTGGTTCATCACTGGCCAGGCTAGGACCCACCCCGTCCCCCACCATCTACTTGTAAGTGACTGAGCAACACACAGCTTGCTTTTATATCTGTGTGTGCAAATCTCAGCCTGATGCTTGAGTGTCATCTCAAAAAAATATCAAATCTTTTATTTATCTCCTATACAAAACTCCCCTTGCTTGTAAAGTAAGAAAAATTAAAACCTCGTTGAGGGAAAAGAGAAACAAACCCAATTGACACCCAGGCCTACAAATACTACTTCATTTAGGCTTGCGGGGCCACTGCTTTCCAAATGGCATCCAGGACTGTCTAAGCCAGCGATGAATTCATTCTGGGCTCTTGAGAGTCCTCATCTGCCAACCATTCTGTTTGTCTATCAGCTTTTAAGACGTCCAGTCATAACTAAGTCATTCCTCTCCAATCTCCCAAAATAAACTATAGGTAACAAGATAAATTAGATGTGCTTCTCCTTGCTGAGTGCATTGACTTAAGGCATAGGCACATTTCCTCCTCTTTGAACAGAGATGGTGTAATCCCCTGTCCCAGCACAAGAGCTGGCCAGGGTGACCCTGGAGCATGATGATGAAGGTGGGGTGATGAGAGGTAGCTGATGGCGGGAATTAGGGTGCTGCTTCCACATACAGGGGAGGAGGTACTGCTGGGCCCCATGGGTCACAGTGATTCTCATAAAGACACTTGACTCAGTTTATATTATCTTTCAATGAGCAATTCTGGTGGCATGTAGTACTTCTTAGAGAAAACACAACAGTGGATTTGGGAATATGAATATCCCAGCACAAATATAAGATCAAAGTCAGAGAGTTTGTGCATGCCTTTAAAAATAAAGGACTTGTTTTGAAATTATCCACCAATCCCAAGAAACACAGTAAACATAATTAGGTTCCTTATGCTACTCTTAATGAGACATCGAGGCTTCTCTTGGGGTAGGAGTTCTGCTCTTGTGGATTTTGATTGACCTGATCATTGTGTATTGAAATATACTGGATAAAGTCAGAAGTGGGAACAGAACAGCTTCTAAGCCGTTTTTCCTTTAAACAGAGACACATCACCCATTTGTTCATTGCCTGTCAGGCCATTGAGTAGCTTCCAGCTGACTGAGGAGCAGCTGTTATCTTATTTTGTGCGGATTTACAGCTCCTAATTTGACTGTAGGAGAGTCTGGGAGTTTGAGGGAGCAAGATAGCAGAAGTTGGGTGAGTAGTTCAAAATGTGCTGAAATTCATCCTCCTCATCCATTCAACTACAAAAACCTCATGTTTGGCTGCCAAGGTAGGGAGGCCATTTTGGGTTCCTGTGGCTGACTTCTGCAGCGTTGCCAGTCCCTACCTTGAAGAGGGGAGGTTAGCCAGCTCTACTAAAGCTAAAACGGGAAACTAAATGCCTATTTTTGATACAAAGGTCTCAGAGCTTGAGTGCGACTTTGAGATTCCCGCCATCGCTCCCTCGTAATGACACTAAAGGAGAAGATATGTTGCTGCTCAAACATCTAGATGAAGATTCTGTCGGTGTCCAATATGCTGTGTGATTCTGAATAGTCTGGGGAATGTTGGGATGGATGTGTATTTAGATTTCTGTCACATAGGTGGTGGGGATGGGATGGAAAATGACAGTGGCTATCACAGGGTCACCCATGGTTCCTTTTGTACTGAAACCTCATTTTATACAGAGGATATATATATTTATTTATATATATTTATATATATTTATATCCACCCACATATGCAAACACACTCAAGCGCACACACACACGCATACACACACACACAAAAGGTCTTTGATAGGCTTTCTGTGTTCTAGTAAAAATAGGCGGCAGCCAGTGTCTAAAGCCAAAAAAAAGGCCTTGATGCTGCTGACAATGTCCACTATGGATAGTCTTTCAGAGGCAGACACTTGTGTTTATCTGACAAGTGGACCCAGCTCCTGCCTGAGACAGGAATAATCTCCCATTGGCGCAGACACAGATCTCGAAGACCTTCTGCCTCGTTCCTGTAGGCGTGTAGGATCCGTGAGGCAGTCTAGGTAGTCTGATTTTCGCAGCATCTAACTTAATCTAAAGAAAGAATAGGAAGGAAAGGGTCAGTCAGAGGGTGTCGTCTCTTCTCTTGACATTCAGAAACAGCAAATGAATGTTCAATTCAACTTAAGGCTACTGAGCACCGGCTATGTGTTGATTGTTTTTGGTACTGAGGATTTGGATACGAACAAGACAAAGTCTCTTCCTTCACAGAAGCTTGAATTCTAGCAAGATAATGCCTGGTCTATGTTAGCATTTTGTGAAAGAATGTCATACAGAATGTGAATGGAGTCCTAGAGTTGAATAACTGTGAAAATGCAGCATTTAACAATTTTCTTTACTATGGACTTCTGAGATCCTATATGACTGTGTGCAAGGTGAGCATTCAAGAATAGAATAGGGTAGGTAATATTTTCCAACTTTTAAATGCTAGTGAGCCTTTCTGCTTTTTTTCTTTTTCTAACAATTTATGGGACTGATAGTCTATGGAATATACTTTGAGAAGAACATGCCTATAAAAATAAGCTAGTGGTGGAAGGTGCCATTAGATTTATGATTATAACTGATTCCTCCAGAGTTCAAATTTTGATAGCTATAAACTGCATATGTGAGGTAGTCACTATTTTCATATGTGTGGTTTCCAGTTTGTGGCTGCTTGAAGAGGCAGTTTTGATAATTGAATGCTCGGACTATCTCTTCTAAAACAAAATAGCAAATGCCATGCCAATCAAAAGGGGGATTTTATATCCATAGAGTGGATGTACAGAAGCAGCTACAGACTGATAACCACTCTCATTGAACAGTCAGGTGGAATAGCATTTTTCTTACCAAAAAAAAAAAAAAAACCCAGAATTTTTACTCTTATTTTTATGATGAAGTAGCAGAGTTCGCTTTGGAACACTTTGAAGGCATTTTTAAAAGTTTACAGGCAAATCATATTTTGGGGGCGGGTGGCAATTGGCTTGTCTTGCTTGCAAAAACACAAGCAACATTTCTGTTCACCCAACTGTGACTGTGTTAGCCTAAGAGAATAAATATCTGCACTGTTTCATTCCCTCGTTGCCTAGTCTTATCCTATTAAGTTTTGGCTTGTTCTGGTTGGGACAGCTGTTCAATCTGCCTCCCCATTTCCAGTGAAAACAGAAACATGTGACACAAAGTAACAACAAGTAAATTAAGTTCATCTTTAGCCAGATGTTTATAATATATACAGCTTAATTATGTTGACTAACAAAATCTTATTTTAAGGTGACGAGAGAATTTGAAAATAGCATTCATTTTTATGGCCATGTAATTCTGTACTTGGAATACATGCCATTATCTCTGCATTTTACAAATAACAAATCATCACTTCGATGGATTGTGGGTTTGGCTTATAATCATGCTGTTCAATTAACTGTTTCAGAAATAAAACCTGCTTGGCTCCTTTTGTTGATCCAACTCTGAGGCCAACCAATTATGGGAAGGGTTGGCCTGTTGGACGGATGGGTTGGCCTATGGAGCTGTAGCTCTTTGAATATCTGTCCTTCTCACCCCTCACCTCTCCATCTTTGGATTCCAGTCTCAGCTCTGTCCTGCAAGTGGCTTCCATATTGCCAGCTTCTGCATTGATTTCTACTCCTTTTGGGGCCTCCATCACTAGAGACCGGGTTGGGGACTCCAACCTGAAAAACACACAAGACCAACAATATAGATCCCTTTTTCTTTTTAATAAATACAAAAGGAAGTTTATGCTCCAGGACATTGACAGAGCATTTCAGTATGTGATCAGAGAATTTTTTAGTTTTGCTTTACACACCTGGTCAAGTTTATGACAGGGAACAAAATAGGTCTAGGCTTTATCTTCATTACATTTTACAAAGGCTGTAAGGAAGGTGTTCTACGATCCTGGTTTCATTTTATCTTATATCCAATTGTTGTTTTATTGGTATATTTAATCAAACTCTTATATAAGCTTTTTTTCCCCTTCTTTTTTTGTAAGAGTAAGCAATCCTGGATCTGAACTGAGCTTCCTGGAATTGGCAGGTATCCCTTCTACTTTGTCGTGCTTTTCTATCTTCCATGGAGGCAGAATCAGATAGAGGTTAAGAAAATGGGTCTAGGAGTCCGACATGCTTGGAGTGAAGCCATGGGGTGGACACTAAATGACCGTGGGCAGTCTTTTTTCCTTTACCTCCTCTTTCCTTTCTAAAATTTCTTAAGGCTCCAGTTCCTCATCTATAAAATGCTTCAAAAGTGCCTGACACAATAGAAATGCAAATATATGTTATATAATACTATTACTGCTGTTACTATTGTTATAATACCAGGAAATCATAATGAAGCCTCAGGCCTTAACCTTCAATGCAGCTGTCATTTCTGCATTGCAGAACGGGTCAGTGGTTGCCAGGGGCTGGGGAGGGGAGGTGGTCTGACAGTAAAGGGACAGTTTAAGAAAAACATGTTTTGGGTTATGGAACTCGATGGCAAGGGTGATGACAGGTCTCTGTGTATTTGTGAAAACTTTCAGACGAGTCAATTTTATGGTATGTAAGATAAAAAATAAATCGAGAGGAGAATCAGCCACATTCTATGCTAATTATGATGGCAAAACAGGATAATACTCCTCAGGAAGCTTTTTGCCTGATGCATATAATGAGAAAAACATTAAAACTCAGCCATCTCCTAAATATTCTAGATTTTATTTTCATTTTTCTTAGAAACAGGGTCTCACCCTGTTGCTCAGGCTGTTATAGCTCACTGCCGTTTCAAATTCCTGTGCTTAAGTGATCCTGTCGTCTCAGCCTCTTGAATCTGGGCATGTGCCACCACGTGCCACTAATTTTTAAATTTTTTGTAAAGATGGGGTTTTGCTATGTTGCCCAGGCTGGTCTCAGATTCCTGGGCTCAAGTGATCTTCCCTCCTTGGCCTCTCTAAGTGCTGGGATTATAAGCATGAACCATCATACCCAATTGATTTTAATGCTATTACCAGATAGGAATGTATGAAGATCCTCCTCTCTGTTACGAAGAAAGTATCCTAACTTTGGAACAGAAACCTCAACAATGGTTCTCAAAACACTATGATCCAGATCCACTTCCCGAGTTTAATTTCTGTGCTTCTGACTGTTAAAAAGAAACATCGTTCTCCTTGCCCACTGCTGACTCTCTGTTCTGTTTTGTCATTGCCTCTGGGTAGGGTAAAGCCTCTTGGGCCTCAGTAAGTGGCAAACAGCAAGCTGACCAGTGAGACCCACCACGGAGCAACCCTCAGCCACTTTATACAAACACCAAGAGAGAGCTCATCCACATTTCTGGGGTCGAGGTTCTTGAGGATAGCTTCCAGGCAGCAGCCTTCTCCCTTGATTTTTTTCGCTCTACAATGACTCAACTAAAAGTCATCATGAGAAGCAATAGTCCTGGAGTACTTATGAAAGGATTGGCCTGAGTTTCTTTATAAAGAATTCTTTCTTCTGTGGTCTCGCTCCTTTGGGTGTGGCAAAAATCCTCCACTCCCCACCTCCTTTCCTCTAAAGACCTTCAGCAAGTTGTGCTGGACCAGGTGCAGTTGTGCCCATTATTGTGGTTTACCTCATTTGCGTTCGCTTTGATAATGTCAGTGCAACAGGGAGGGGGGTCTTATTAGCAGGAGAAGATGGGCAACAGAAAGTGATGTCTCTGCAGTACGGCCTGGTCTAGAACCTTAATCCAACTCCATGGAGCTGCCCCTGTGCTCTTGACTCTCTCTCAGTTTTGAGTTCTGAAGATGGTTTTTGCCATTCTCTACTTTTTGTCTCCTATACAGTCTGGCTGATGTACACAGTTTATCCTAAGTTTTCTAACTCCTTCTGTTTCCACTAATGTTGATACCTTTCTCCTTGTAGCATGGGTTTCCACTCTTAAAATACTATCTGCACACCCCTTATCAGTGGCACTGCTCATCATTCCCTTCCCCAGGTGAGAGTCCTCCTGACATCTTTTCTCTTTCTTCCTTTTTCCCTCCCTCCCTTATTTCATTAGTTAACTCAGCTTTTAACTCAGAACTTCTCCATTCTCAGAATCAAGCCAGGGAGTGGCCACTAAATGATCATGGGCAAATTTTTCTTCTTTTCCCTCCTCTTCCTAAAATTTCTTAGAATGATTCTCAAATGTGAGCATCAGAATCACTAGGAGGGCTTATGGAAGAGTCACCTCTAAACTGGACTATTGTAATTGTTCTCCCAAGTTTTGTCTCTAATTTTGCCTTTTTCCCAATGAACTTCTTGCAAAAATATATCTTCCTGAAGTAAGTTTTGAATATGTTACTTATCAAAACTTGTAGAATATGTTCTACAAGTTCCTTAGAAGAGTCTGAACTCCATTTGGAATTTGTTCTGATCTGTTTTGCTGGTCTTATTTCTTGCCATAAACATCAGTTATATTTTATTGAGAGTTTACTAGGTGGTGACACTGCTAAGGGGTTTACATGTGTTATCTTATCTAATCCTCACAAAATCTATCAATCTGGTGTTTCTGTAGTCCTGATTACACAAACAAGGAATCAAAGGTACAGTGACTTGCTCATGGCTATACTTCTAGTAAAATGGCAGAATCAAGATCTGAAATTAATTTAGTGGACTCCAGAGCCAATATTTGTTTACTATACCATATTAGTTCCAGAAAAAGTGTATTTCTTTCCATCTGTCATATCTTCACCCCTATTTTCTGTAATTCTTTCCCCAAGAAATTAATGCTTATATGTATAAAACCAATCCACATAAACAATAGTGAGATAATAGTACTATATATGGCTGAATAATGCATACTTCATGTTATTCAGTATTTCTCATAACTTATTTAAACAGTCTACATCAGCAATATCAAATTTAGGATATTTGGAACGTGTTCACACTTGGCACATAGAGTTCAAAGTGAATGATTCAGTATAAACAATAGTGTGGGGAAAAAGAAAGCTTGAAATAGAAAAAAGTATGGAGCTTACAGAACTTTATCAGACACAGGACTGACTGACAATTCAGACAGGTATTAGAATTCCCTTTATTCCTGCCTACTTCCTAGGCCTCTGAGATTAGCAGGAAGGACCCAGGCCGGAGAGGTAGACTCAGAAATGACTCCTGCCTTTCCTCTCATCTCAGCCATGAAAGAACCAGGGTGCTGAGAAAGGATGCTACTCTGAAAATGTTGTATTGTGAAAGGCTGCAACAAAACAGAGATGATGATTTCCTGGAAGCAGAGACAAAAACGGTAACAGACTTTCTGTTTTATAGTCCAGCTTAATGTCCTTTGATGTTCAGGCTGACTTAACAGAATTTGTTCACGTACTAATCTTGCCACTGAGATAAAGCTCCTTGATATGGTTTGGCTGTGTCCCCACCCAAATCTCAGCTTGAATTGTAGTTCCCATAATCCCCAAGTGTCAAGGGAGAGGATTGGTGGGAGGTAATTGAATCAGAGGGGTGGTTATCCCCATGCTTTTCTTATGATAGTGAGTTCTCATGAGATCTGATGGTTTTATAAGAGTCTTTCCCCCTTTGGTTGGTACTTCTCTTTCCTTCCACCTTGTGAAGAAGGTTCCTTGCTTCCCCTTAACTTTCTGCTATGAATATAAGTTTCCTGAGGCCTCCCCAGCCTTGGGGAACTGTGAGTCAACTAAACATCTTTTCTTTATAAATTATCCAGCCTCGGGCAGTTCTTTATAGCAGTATGAAAATGGACTAACACACTCCTACTAATACACTTTGTGAAAACTGCAGAGAGCATCACTTCTAAAGTGATATCCGTCAACCTCTGCCCACAGATTGATAATCACAACACAATTGTTTAGATGGCATGTAGTAAGGAAAATGGAAGAAGGTTTCCTCCTGATGGGGTGGCAATTAAGGGTCCTGCTGGCTCTCGGAAATGAACACTACTTCCATTAGGAGAAAGTGCAACCCTCTCAGAGGAGAAAGAAGAGCCTCACTAAAGAGACGCAGAAAGGAGTGGCTAGGAAGTGTGGGGGCCTGAGCTGGGCTGGGCCAGGCTGTGTCATGTCTTCTAGAAGAATGGGTCTCAAATGTGAGCATCAGAATCACCTGGTGGGTTTATGAAAACAGTGCTGCTGGGTTCACTCTCAGAGTTGCTGATTCAGTAAGTCTAGAGGGGTGCCCGAACATCCACATTTGTAACAAGTTCCCAGGTGATGCCGATGCTGCTTGTTTGGGAAGCCACACTTTCAGAAGCACTCCTCTAGTCCAAGGGTCATAACTCAAGTGCCCCCCACAAAGTCTAAATAGGCGATGACAATGAGTAACCCATAAGAAAGCTGTAAGTAAAATGCCATTCCCAGAATAGTAAATTGTGATATGTGGCACTGGCCTAAATGTGAATGAGGTGATAGAGATGCTGTCTGCAGGGACAGCTGCTGTTCTACCTAACCTGGCCAGTGGTTGCCAAGGCTTCTGATTTTATTGCTTTCTAATTTAAAATGTTTTGATTTTTAATCTGAATTATTAAACTTTATGACTAGATGCAAAAGAATACGAAAGTATAAATACGGTATAATGACAATGCTGGCTGGACACAGTGGCTCACACCTGTAATCCCAGTACTTTGGGAGGCCAAGGCGGGTGAATTACAAGGTCAGGAGTTTGAAACCAGCCTGACCAACACGGTAAAAACCTGTCTCTACTAAAATACAAAAAAAATTAGCACGGTGTTGTGGCAGGTGCCTGTAATCCCAGCTGCTTGGGAAGCTAAGACAGGAGAAGTTCATGAACCCGGGAGGCAGAGGTTGCAGTGTATAGAAGTTGTGTCACTGAATTCCAGCCTGGGAGACAGAGAAAGACTCCATCTTGGCTGGGGAGCTGGGGGACAGGAGGAGTGGGGGATGACAGAATGACAGTGATTTTTGACATGGTTATAAAGAATGACAACAGTTTTGTATAATTACCATCTTTTTTAAGGAAAAACAAATTTTGTAGCAACCTGATCTCTTCCTGATCCCTTCTGTTTTCTTCCCTCCCCAGGAATAACGAGTATTAGAAATTTTGTGTTTGCTGTTTTCCTGTTTTTCTTTATGACTAAATTTGCATCCATAAATAATGTACTTCCATTACATACTTTACACACAGAATAATTCCACATATATAATTCTTTAATGACTTTCCTTTTCCTCCCTCAATATGTTGTTTCTGAGATTATTCTACATTTTAGCACATAGCTGTAATTTATTCAACTTCCCTGTTGTTATCATATACCATGATTTATTTGTCCATTCCACTGTTGGACACTGGATTGGTTCCGGGTTTTGTTTTTACAAACGGTGCAACCATGAACATTCTTGTGTGTGGCTCCTGATGCCTGAATGCAAAAGTCTCTTTCAGACTCACGTGGGAGAGTGAACTTGCTACTCCTAAGGATCTGCATTTCTATAGTTTTATTAAGCTTTGCAAAGTGATTGCTCTAACTGACTTTTCCACTAGTAGTGTACAAGGTTTCAGTTGTTCCACTTTCTTGCTGACATTTGATACTGCTAAGTAGAAAATGAGTGTGAAATGGGATGCCATTGTCTTTTAAAACTGCATTTCCCTAATCATTAACGGAGTTTAGCATCTTGTCATTTGTTTATAAGCCATTTGGGATTTTCTTCAGTGAAATGTTTTCATCTATTTTGTTTATTTCTATTTTTTGTCTGATTTTTAATTTTTGTGTGATTTGTGGAATACTTAATGGAATCTGAAAACTATTAAGCAGTTCTATGTATTATCAATTTCTTCTTTCTATTTGTGGTTTGTCTTTTATATTTAGCATCTGTGGATGAACAGAAGTTTTACATTTTAATGCAGAAAAATTTATGGTCTTTTGGAATAGGGATTGTGCTTTCTGTGTCTTATTTGAGCAATCCTTCCCTATACTGAGGTCATGAAGCTCTTCTATATTGTTTTCAAAGGTTTTATGTTTTCTTTTTTCATTAAGTCTCTAATTTATCAGGTATTAATTTTTGTGTTTAGTCTGAGGTTGGGGTCAAAAGAGATGCCGATTATCTCAACATATGTTGAAAAAGCCAGTATTTAGTTCCATCCTAAATAATATTTCTCCACCTTTATGGCTCTCTTTTGGGGGTTTCTAGTCTATTTTATTATTCTATTCTTGCCAAAAAACTGTTTAATTACATATTGTAGCTTACTTAGTTTGAAAATTCTTTATATTTCATAAGGCAAGTCCTCCTACCTTATTCAAGAATGTCTTAGCAATTCTTGGGTCTTCCATATAAATTTTGGAATGAACTTAAGTTTCATAATAAAATCCTGTTGGAATTTGGATGGTATTCAAATCCATGAACACTATAGCTGTCTCTAATTACTGATACTTTCTTCGATGTATTTCAATAGTTCAACACTTTTCTCTAGGTGCGCTCAGCATATTCATTGTAGCTATTGAAAAAAAAATTTTTTTTTTTTTAAGTATTTCTCATTCTATTCCCTGGAAGACAGATATCTAATTGACTTTTTTGATATGTTGATCTTATAAGTCAACACCTAAAACTGTTTTTCATTATCTGTCTGTAGGTTATTTCAGGTTTTCATTGCAACTATAAATTATGTTAATTTGTCAAAGTTTTATATCTTTTCAATTCTGAGGCAGAATTTCACTCTTGTTGCCCAGGCTGGAGTGCAGTGGTGCGATCTCGGCTCTCTGCAGCCTCAGCCTCCCCAGTAGCTGGGACTACAGTGCCCACCACCACACCCGGCTAATTTTTACATTTTCAGTAGGAATGGGGTTTCACCATGTTGGCCAGACTGATCTCGAACTCCTGATCTCAAGTGATCCACCTGCCTTGGCCTCCCAAATTGCTGGGATTACAGGCATGAGCCACTGTGCCCAGCTGTCATTTCTTATACTATTTCTTTTTCTTTTTATACTGTATTGTCTAGGACTATACAATATAGTATTGATTAGAAGTAAAGAAATGAAAACCTTGCTTCTTCCTCACCTTAAAGAGAAAACTTTCAACAGTTTACCATTAACTATGTTTTTGTTCTAGGATTTTTCTCTCCTAATGCCTTTTAACAAAATAAGATGGCTTTCTTCTATTCTTATTTTGCCAAGAATTTCTATAATTAATTAATGTGAAGTTTATCAAATACTATTTAATCAGTACTATTTTATATATAATGGAATATCTATTAATATATTTCTCATTAATAAATTAATGTGGTGAATTATATTAATTTTCCAATAATTATTCACTCGTGCTTTTGGCTTAAGCCCAATTTTGTCATTATGTATTATCTTTTCTATATATTTCTTAAAATATTTCATATTTTTTGGTAATTTGCATCTGTATTCATAAATGAGTATGTTCTATAATTTTTCTTTCTTATAATACCTCTGTCAGGTTCTATCATTTTTCTATAATCCAGAATTGTTTATGAAAGATTAGAATTATTTGTGCCTTGTATGTTTAAACACACTAATAAACCCTCTGGGCATGAAAAATACATGAATTTTCCACTAAAAAAAAAAAATGATCGCCTCATCAAGGGTTTGTGTTTCTTCTCCAGTTGGTTTTTGTAAGTTAGCTTTGGTTTTCCATTTCATATAAAGGTTTAAAGTTTGTTGACAAAGTTTTTCAAAAATAATATCCACATTTTAAAATGCCCCCTGCTATTCTCCTTTGCACTGATAAAAAAGATTAAAAAAAATTAAAATAAATGCTCCCTGTAGCTGTCTTTTTTTGGTCCCACAAATTTGTATTCATGTCTTCCTTTTCCCTTGAATAGTACTGCCTGAGGTTTATTTTATTAGTCCTTTCAAAGAGCTAATATTGGGTTTGTCCATCTGATCTATTTTTGTTTATTTCTAGTTCATAAATTTATCAGTCTTCTTGTCCCAGTTAATTCTCCAGTTGTTTTAAGTTTTAAAATGTGCTGTTTTGTTGATTTTTGCCTTTCCCAATTTTAATATATGTATTTAAGGTTATGGATTTTTCTTTGACAGCATCCCAAAGGAATGTTTATAATATAGATATAAATATTTTCTAATTTTAGTATGACTTCTCTTTTGGCCTATGAGTTTTGCAGAAGGGTGTTCTTTAGTTTTGAAATATGTAAGATTTATTAGTATAGATCTCTAGATATTTCTAGTATTTAATTGATTCTGAACTTTTGAACATTGTTTTTGAACTGACAATCTTACTATAGAGAACGTTTTCTGTATAACATCAATTCTTTAAAACTTGAGGCTGGGTGCATGGTCCATGCCTATAATCCTAACCACTTTTGGAGGCCAAGGCGGGCAGATCATCTGAGGTCAGGAGTTCAAGACCAGCCTGGCCAACATGGTGAAACCCCGTCTCTACTAAAAATACAAAAATTAGCTGAGCATGGTGGTGCGTGCTTGTAATCCCAGCTACCCTGGAGGTGGAGGCTGCAGTGAGCCAAAATTGTGCCACTGCACTCCAGGCTGGGCAACAGAGTGAGACTCTGTCTCAAAAAAAAAAAAAAAAAAAAAAAAAAAAAAATTGAGACTACCTTTTTGGCTCAGTATATATCAATTTTTATAAATCTTCCATGCCTGTCTGAAAAGAATTGTGTGTTCTTCAGTTGCTGGTGGCATGTTATGTGTCTTATTAACTCAAGGTATTTAATTGCTCCACTCAAATTTTTTTGAATATCCGTATATGTTTTTATCTGTTTTATTTATCAATTATTAAAAGAGGTACGTTATTAGATGCGTAACAGCTTAGAATTGGTCTATCTTCCTTATCTTAATATATAGTGAGTCTCTCTATTTCTTGTAGTGCTTTCTGCCCTAAAATTTATTTGCCTATTAGTATAGTTGTTTCACTCTGCTTCTGTTATTTGCTTGGACACACTTTTCTGTCATTTTAAATATCAATTATTCCGTTATGGTTTAGATGTCTTTCATATAAATGAATTTTTAAACATTTCACATGAGTTTTTATTGATGCAAAACATACAGTAATGTGCACAAATCTTAATAATATACTTTGATGAATTTTGATAAGTATATAGTTTCAGGTAATCAGTATCGCATCCAATACCACTACCCCAGAAAGTCACCTCATGCTTGTCTGCAGTCACACCCACCCCCATCCAGAGGCAAGCACTCTTCTGATTTCTAGCACCACTACTAAGTCATGCTTGTTTTAGAACCTCATGTGATGAGAATTATAGTTATTACTCTTTTGTGATTTTTGAAACTTCAGATATTTTCCCATATGGTTCTCTTCATCAGTTGTTCATTCTTTTTATTGCTTAGTAGTGGTTGATTGCATGAATAGACCATGATTTGTTTACCCATTCTACTGTTAATTGACATCTGGTTGTTTCGAGTTTGTGGCTATTTTGTAGAAAGTACTATGAACATTCTTACACAAGTATTTTTGAGAAAAAGTTTTCATTTCTCTTGAATAGACAGCTTTGAGTAAAATGACTAGGTTATAAGATGGGCAGCATCTAAGATGGTCCCCAGGAATCCTTGTCTCCTGGTATTCATGCCCTGTGTTATTCTCTCCCCTCATTGTGGGCTGGACATACTGACTTGCTTCTACACAAATAGAATATGGCAAAATTAATGGGATATTACATAAGCTTAAGATGTAAAAAGACTGTGGCTTCCATCTTAGGCTTGTGTTCTCATTCTTTCAATCCGAGGGGAAGCTGGCAACTCTGTGGATAGCTGCCCTCCAAGAACTGAGGGAGGGGAGGCCACGAGCCCATGAAAAACTAAGGTGTTCAGTCCAGCAGTTTCCAGAGAACTTAATGCTGCCAATAACCACCAGCGAGTGTCTGGAAATGGATCCTCCCCTAGTCCAGTGTTTGATAAGGTAACTGCCTTGTCCAATAGCTTAACTGCAACTTCATAAAAGATCTTGAATCAGAGGCATCAGCTAAGCTGCACCTATATTCTTGACCTACAGAAAATGAAAGAAAATAAATGTCTGTGGTTTTAAACTGCTAAGTTTTAGGGTAATGTGTTACACAGCTATAAATGAATAATACAATTGGAAATTGTCAAACTGTTTTCCAAGATAGTTTTGCAGTTTTACATTCCTATCACTGTTGATGTTGAGTGCCTTTTTAATTATAGAAATTTTTGTGGCTACATAATGAAATACTACTTTATTATGATTTTCACTTTGCTGATACTAATGTTGTTAGATATCTTTTCATGTGATTATCGGCTGTTCAAATATGTTTATTTGGAAGGATCTATTTAAATCTCTCACTCAACCTTTTTACAGTTGGGGTACTTGTATTTTTGTTATTAATTGGTTAAATATCCTGGGTAAAAATTCATTTTCATATATATGTCAAGTATTTTCTCCCAATCCATGAGTTTTTTTCATTTTTAAGTAGTATCTTTTAATGAGTAGCTTAAAATTTTGATAAATTTCAATTTATCAATATTTGTAATATTTAGTACTTTTATGCCTTCTGTAATAAACCACTGACTACCCTAAGGTCACAAAGATACTCTTCCCATGTTTTCTTCTAGAATCTTTACAGTTTTAGCATTTATGCTTAAATTTAAGATCCATCTTGAATGCAAGAATAGTGTTCATTTTTTCTAATAGGTTTATCTACTTGGTCCAGCTCCATTTGTTGAAAAGATAATTCTTTCCCCATTGAACAGCACTGATGCTTTTGTTGAAAATCAATTAAGCATATATGTGTGGGTCTGTTTCTAAATTATGTGGTCTATTTAGCCTCAGGCTACCACCTGGCTGTCTTAATTCTCTTAGCTTTACAATTAGTCTTAAAATCAAATTGTATGAGTCCCTTAACATTTGCAAAAGGAAAACAGATTGTTTTGGCTATTCTAAGTCCTTCTCTATTCCATACAAATCTTAAAATTAACTTGTCAGTTTTCTAAAAAAAAAAAAAAAAAAAAAAAAAAAAAGCCTGTTGCGATTTACACTGAATATTGTGTTAAATTCAAAGAAAAATTTTGGGGAGAGTTAATATTAACAATATTGAGTCTTTAATGGATTTTCTTTTTAATCTAACTGTCCAAATTTACTATTCTTGATTTATGTGTTATTATGTATCCTGGTTTTGTGTTCTTTAATCCTGCAAGACTATTGTTTATACAATCAACATTTATGTATGCCTGTGTATTTACCTCTTTCTTTCGTTATTACTTCTGTTACCTTAGGCTTTCCGGTATTAAAAGAATCCTTGATATTTTCTTTCAGTAAATGTCTTCTGACATAAGCCCCCAGTTTTGTTTTTCTGCAATAGATCTTTAATATGCCCTCCTTTGTGAGAGGGATGTTGGCTATATCCACAATACTACACTGACAGTCATTTTCTCTCAGATATTGAAGGTACTATTTCTCCAGATTCTGCTTCTCACTGTCGTGATGAAGAAGTCAGCTGTCAGTCTAACTTCAATCCCACTTCTACTTTATTTTTTTTCTCCCACTGCTTTTTTATCTGTGATAGTCTATAGGGTCATTCTGATATATCTGGATGTGAATTTCACTTTATTTGCAGTATTTGAATTTTTAAAAACTCTTTAAAAAATTTTTGGGTTTGTGTCTTTCATCACTTTAAGACAATATTCAGCTGATACATCTTTAAAAACTGTTCTTGCCCTTGTCTCTCCTCATTCATTCTGCAACTTGGATTAGATGTTCTTACTCTAGCATTACTATTCTTCTGTCTTTCTTGAGGTAATTCTTCAGATATAGTTTCATATTAATTTATGTTCCTCTTTATTTCTCACCATATTCATTGCAATTTTACTTTTTGAGATTATGTTTTCATTTCTAGAAATTGTTTCCTTTTTAAATGTTATTTTTATATGCCTTTATTTTTTACTCTTTTAATTTTTTCTTGTGTTTCTTTGTGCATAGTATACATACTGTGTTTTTTTCCTCTGCTAATTCTCATAACTGAAGACTTTGTGGGTCTACACTGGCTGCCTTGTTTTCCTGCCTGCTCTCTTGCTCGTGGTGCCTTGTTTCTGAGTGTGTTTTATACTTCTTGACCTCACGGTTCAAGTTCATAGTGCTTGGATTTTTATCCACAGATATTATCTGCATTTAAGATGGTTTTTCTCTAGAGAGGATTTGCATTTGTTTCCATCACTCACTGGTGCCACCATGAACTTGGACCTGCTGTAAACTAATTTCTTTGCTTAAAGTTTTAAGCCCATCCAGGTAATATGAATTCAGTCAGACTACAAACCAGAGTGAAGGCCAGTCTGAAGTTATCAAGTGGTAGAGAGATTTATTTTTTCTCTTTTCATTCAGTGCTGAGGTTCAAGACAGGCAACTTCCCCTGTTGTCCTCTGAGTGGAAGGGCCAGGTAGGGAAGACTAGGCAGATTAGATTCTATTTCATCCTTACCTTGAGGCTTTGGTACTTAGGGGAACACAATTTCGTCTGTGAGGTCTCTAAGACTCCCCATTTCAGTGACCTCCGATATTTGTTTTGTTCCCATAACCCAGGAGGCCATGAAACTGAAGCTAAATTGCATCTAGGTTAGCAAAATCTATAAAGATAAAGGGGCCTCAACGATCAGATGATGTCTCTGTGTTCTCATGCTCCTTTGGGGTTTGAATGCTGAATAATCTTTTTTTTTTTTTTGAGACGGAGTTTTCGCTCTTGTTACCCAGGCTGGAGTGCAATGGCGCGATCTCAGCTCACCGCAACCTCCGCCTCCTGGGTTCAAGCAATTCTCCTGCCTCAGCCTCCCTAGTAGCTGGGACTACAGGCACGTGCCACCATGCCCAGCTAATTTTTGTATTTTTAGTAGAGACGGGGTTTCACCATGTTGACCAGGATGGTCTCGATCT